>CM077011.1:61104024-61364753 GCA_039090855.1 Macrothele yani | reverse complement strand
ACTGAGCCACAGTCTTCTATTCCAAAAAGAATAGAAGTCGGTGACGGACCTATGTTAAATTGCAAAGCTGTATAGCTGTGCTACCTGGATACTTATTTCATACACTCGCTTTTATTTGGTTCATCTTATTTCTTTAATGTTTGGTATTCTCATTTTTATTTAATTTTTTACACATTTTTGCTTTTCTTAATATTTTTATATTTTTAATTTTCAATTTCTTTTCAATTTTTTTTACTATTTTCATTTCTCTATTTTGTTTTATTTTATTTTGTTTTATTTTATTTATGTATTTATTTATTCATTTATTTATTTACAATGATATAAAAGAAATGCTTTTCATATCCGCGTCGAAACCTAGCTAAGAATAGAGAGTCACGCCCCAAGATATTTTGAACACGAATACAAAACAAATATCCGGTTTGTCTATAAACGTAATCATGTGGAAAAACACACTACGGCAGGAAACCTGCTTAAAAGGAAGGAACTTGGAGCACTGTTTCCATTTCTAGTCACAGAACTGATGCAAATATTGGTTTGTTTCTGAGTCCATGTCCAGAAATAATGAAAAAATGGAACCGCATTTTCTTGATTGGAAGAAATTAACAGTGTTCCTTCTTTAGGTGAGAAAATGAAACAAATATTGGTTTCTTACATATCCACCGTGCCCAAAAGAAATCCGACCCTATTCATATAATTCTAAGAAACTTTTAGTTGCGTCCTTTTTGGATAAGAAAACGGAAGAAATACTTGTCCTTTCACAATCTGTATTCAAAAGCACTTAAGAATGAGGCCCTTCATCTTAAATGGAAGAAACATGGAGCGGTTTCTCTCTCTTTGGACAGAAACATGAAACAAAAATTGGTTTACTTCACATCCCAATCCAAAAATATTTAAGCGAAAGTCTTTTAATCTTAAACAGAAGCAACTAAAACCTAGAAGCCTGTTTCCTTGCTTCGGTAAACATGGAAACAAAGATTGGTTTGTTTCATACCGAAGCTTGTAGTTCCATCTTGACATGGCTCCTTAGGTCCCCTAGTTTTTCAGTTCTAAAGAAATTATTTTGATATAAAAAGGCTCTTTAAGAAGAAAAACTATATTATCCACCCACAGTGTGGGGGTATCACCGATGCCAAAACGGCTTATTGTAACCTTGACAGTTTAGCAAGAGAAACTGATAGAAAATCTATCGTACATATATATTTTCTGAAGGAACTATGATTACATAATAAGCAATAATGCTATATATATAAATCCTGTTCTGAGAAACACGTCTCCTCATTCAGTGAAACAGTAAATGCTACCGTAAAATAAAAAAAATTCTTAAACTTTTGCCATTTTCAGAGTGGAAATATTTGTTTCTATAAACGCTGGCGTGCGATTCTAAGCACTGGATTTCCTGTTTTTCAGAAAACAATAAGATTTGCCTGAAATTCGAAGAAAGAATTCCATTTTGCGCGTAAAGGTTTAAGTTTGTACACAACTTACCGAGTAACATCTTGATAGTTGCTAATAAAATAATCGCTTTTTGGTGACTTTCCTGTAGTCCACCGAGAAATAGTTGAACTAAAATCCCTCTCTGTTCAATGGTGAAAAGCTCGTCCGTTCTGACTCTGGTCCATTTCATTTCATACATAATAACAAATCAATCCCTTCTTTTGAAATTTCGTTCTGTTGCAATGTCCTAAAAATTCGCTCTTCCAAAATCGATAGTACTAGTTCCTGCTACACACTAAATCTTTGTTTAAAATTTGGTTTGACCACTCTTATGAAACTAAGAACTTGAAATAACATTTTTTGTGTTCGGCATATATATATAGATCAGGCCGTGTGCATTGTTGTTAACCAAAAAAAGGAATTGCGTAATCTTCCCAAATGGACATTCATTGTTTAAGCAACAAACGAGATGCTTATTGTTAATTAAAAAACATTGTTAGCATTCAAAATTTCGATTTGCTTTTTAATGTCTCTTTTAAAGCAATGCGGTCAAACCGGAATCCTAATGTTTTGCTGTACCTAACGATTTCTCGTATTTAATGCTACATTTCGAAATCCCAATTTTTTCCATACATGCATCATATTAGAAAACCCGCATATTGCGTTTTGATGTGAATGTTTTCCGGCATCTAACATTCCCATTTGTCAGCCCCAGATCTTTGTTTCATCCCGAATTTAAAATTCTTCTTTTGTAATTTGGACCACGAGGGAGTAAAGCAGTGGTTCTTGAACTTTGTTCTTCAAGTACCCGGCTTCACAGGATACTGAGTTTTGAAAAGAAAAAAATCTTCCATTAAATGCCACGCTGTCTAGTGGCTATTATTGTTTCTCGAGGTGGCTTCACAGGATCCTGAGTTTTGAAAAGAAAAATCTTCCATTCAATGCCACGGTGTGTAGTGGCTGTTATTGCTGCTCGAGTTGGCTTCACACGGTACTGAGTTTTGAAAAGAAAAGATCTTCCATTCAATGCCACCCCATGCAGATGTCTGTTATTGTTGCTCGAGGTGGTGTAGCTTAGTTGGGAGAGCAGTTTACTCCGAAATGAGATGTGCGCGACTTCCAATCACGGAAAATATGTGTTTTCAAAACCCTTGTTTTACAAGAAACCTCAAATGGAGGACGCTAAAGCAGAAGAAATCTTTCAGTCTATTTCTCTTTTATTCTAATTGCGCTACCTGAAATGATGAAAAATAAATAATTCTTGAATTAGATTTCATTCGGTAAATATTAGTGGACGTCTGTATTTTTGTGATTGGAAATCTTGCACGTTTAAAGGAACAAATGGAGGTTAATCGGTTATCTATTTATACCAAACTTAGGCGTCCAGGTCCCCTGGGTATTTTCATGCTTTTACTTTGCACAGCTTTTTTACTTGGAAAGCATGCCCATATTATCCATTTAAAATGGGTGTCACCAGTGCCAGTGGCTTTTTGTCACCTGGTTTAAGTACTGGTATTATCACTTGATCTGAGAAATCTGGCAAAATTATGGTTTAAAAATCTACTCGGATTGGTTTTCTTTCTCATTCATATGCAAGTGGTTTCGGTGAACACACTTCTATCGCAATAGAAACCAAACATCGGAAAAATAAATGATAAACTATTGAGAAGGGAAGCTTTTGTGAAACCAGTGAGAATAAGATGTTGCAGAGTTTTACATCCATCGAGCCCGTGCATTTACTTCCTCAAGGGGTCCCATCCTGTTTCTGCTGTTGTTGTGTTTTCTTCTTGTTATCAAGCGAAATGATGTATTATCAACCGAGTGTCATTACATCCTGTAAGTCACATGCTTCCGGTAGATTAAGCCTTTCGAGATTTGCATTTTTACTATTTAATTCGTCATCAAATCTAATCCTGGCCTTCGATAAGTTATCCAGATGTAATGATCCTTTTTTTCTCAATGCAAGTAGAGATATAGAATTTAAACCGACTTCGGTCGGTCGATGTTACATTTTGTCATCCAAGTTATGACCCTTTTTCTCTGTGCCCTGTTTACTGGGAAGGGAGTTTGGGAATTTTTGGGGGATTTTTTTGGGATTTTTTTTTCGGATATTTTTGGGTCAGGGATTTTTGGGGATATTTTTTGAGCACAGGCGAATGGTCAGCGTTTACGAATTTCACTAAGTCGACTAACTTAAGAAGTGTTTAAAAATGCAATGACCCTTTAATAACTCTGTCAAACACCTCGAATGAAGTCATTTCATCTCATACTTCATCGATAATATAAGGACCTTTAACCAACCAATAATTTGTCGTTGGTTTCGGAGCGGAGGAAAATAATCCTTCTTACATTACCAGTATAGCTGCTTACTTAATGAAAAATTATCAAAAATGCAAAGACTCTTTTAGTTATTTCGTACTGCAAAGTATGGTGTCAAAGCACAAATAAATGACACTAGCTGTTTGTTCTGTGGACCACATGACTGCGGCCTCACATTTCGCTTCATAACAAATTAGTGTGTATGTGTTTGTTAAATAAAAGGATGGGTATATAAATTTTAGTTAACTTGCAAATGCAATGACTTTTTGGATTGCTGGTAAAATCTCATTGAGTACTGTTATTCTCATGGACGGAACAAATATTTTAGAATATTTAGTAAGGAATAAAATGTAATTAGCAATACGAGTCAGAATTTGTGTGCGTGACGAGATTTGTGGCTGATAGTGAGCAGTCACGAACGTTTCAACTTGGGTTGACACGAAGTATCTGGTATGACACACATATCATCATCAATATTGCGGTAGACCAGTAGAGATAAAATATTGCGATAGAAGTCATTCGAAAATGATTTGTCCTTACATGAATGATTCCTTTTTATTTATATATTTATGTACTTATTTATTTATTTATTTATTTATTTATTTATTTATTATTTTTTTATGATACCATTTATTTATAATTTTACCCAGGTAGCAGACTCCTTGCAATCAACGTTGGCCCAACACTGAGCCACAGTCTTCTATTCCAAAAAGAATAGAAGTCAGTGTTGGACCTATGTTAAATTGCAAAGCTGTGCTAGCTGTGCTACCTGGATACTTATTTCATACACTCGCTTTTATTTGGTTCATCTTATTTCTTTAATTTTTTAATTCTCATTTTTATTTAATTTTTTACACATTTTTGCTTTTCTGAATATTTTTATTTTTTAATTTTCATTTCTTTTCAATTTTTTTTACTATTTTCATTTCTCTATTTGTTTTATTTTATTTTGTTTTATTTTATTTATGTATTTATTTATTCATTTATTTATTTACAATGGTATAAAAGAAATGCTTTTCATATCCGCGTCGAAACCTAGCTAAGAATAGAGTCACGCCCCAACATATTTTGAACACGAATACAAAACAAATATCGGTTTGTCTCGTAATCATGTGGAAAAACACTATGGCAGGAAACCTGCTTAAAAGGAAGGAACTTGGAGCACTGTTTCCATTTCTAGTCACAGAACTGATGCAAATATTGGTTTGTTTCGAGTTCCATGTCCAGAAATAATGAAAAATGGAACCGCATTTCTTGATTGGAAGAAATTAACAGTGTTCCTTCTTTAGGTGAGAAAATGAAACAAATATTGGTTTCTTACATATCCACCGTGCCCAAAGAAACCGACCCTATTCATATAATTTAAGAAACTTTTAGTTGCGTCCTTTTTGGATAAGAAAACGGAAGAAATACTTGTCCTTTCACAATCTTATTCAAAAGCACTTAAGAATGAGGCCCTTCATCTTAAATGGAAGAAACATGGAGCGGTTTCTCTCTTTGGACAGAAACATGAAACAAAAATTGGTTTACTTCACATCCCAATCCAAAAATATTTAAGCGAAAGTCTTTTAATCTTAAACAGAAGCAACTAAAACCTAAAGCCTGTTTCCTTGCTTCGGTAAACATGAAAACAAAGATTGGTTTGTTTCATACCCGAAGCTTGTAGTTCCATCTTGACATGGCTCTAGGTCCCCTAGTTTTTCAGTTCTAAAGAAATTATTTTGATATAAAAATTCTTTAAGAAGAAAAACTATATTATCCACCCACTGTGGGGGTATCACCGATGCCAAAACGGCTTATTGTAACCCAGTTTAGCAAGAGAACTGATAGAAAATCTTATCGTACATATATATTTTCTGAAGGAACTATGATTACATAATACAATAATGCTATATATAAATCCTGTTCTGAGAAACACGTCTCCTCATTCAGTGAAACAGTAAATGCTACCGTAAAATAAAAAAATTCTTAAACTTTTGCCATTTTCAGAGTGAAATATTTGTTTCTATAAACGCTGGCGTGCGATTCTAAGCACTGGATTTCCTGTTTTCGAAAACAATAAGATTTGCCTGAAATTCGAAGAAAGAATTCCATTTTGCGCGTAAAGGTTTAAGTTTGTACACAACTTACCGAGTAACATCTTGATAGTTGCTAATAAAATAATCCTTTTGGTGACTTTCCTGTAGTCCACCGAGAAATAGTTGAACTAAAATCCCTCTCTGTTCAATGGTGAAAAGCTCGTCCGTTCTGACTCTGGTCCATTTCATTTCATACATAATAACAAATCAATCCCTTCTTTTGAAATTTCGTTCTGTTGCAATGTCCTAAAAATTCGCTCTTCCAAATCGATAGTACTAGTTCCTGCTACACACTAAATCTTTGTTTAAAATTTGGTTTGACCACTCTTATGAAACTAAGAACTTGAAATAACATTTTTGTGTTCGGCATATATATATAGATCGGCCGTGTGCATTGTTGTTAACCAAAAAAGGAATTGCGTAATCTTCCAAATGGACATTCATTGTTTAAGCAACAAACGAGATGCTTATTGTTAATTAAAAAACATTGTTAGCATTCAAAATTTCGATTTGCTTTTTAATGTCTCTTTTAAAGCAATGCGGTCAAACCGGAATCTAATGTTTTCTGTACCTAACGATTTCTCGTATTTAATGCTACATTTCGAAATCCCAATTTTTTCCATACATGCATCATATTAGAAAACCCGCATATTGCGTTTTGATGTGAATGTTTTCCGGCATCTAACATTCCTATTTGTCAGCCCCAGATCTTTGTTTCATCCCGAATTTAAAATTCTTCTTTTGTAATTTGGACCACGAGGGAGTAAAGCAGTGGTTCTTGAACTTTTGTTCTTCAAGTACCCGGCTTCACAGGATACTGAGTTTTGAAAAGAAAAAATCTTCCATTAAATGCCACGCTGTCTAGTGGCTATTATTGTTTCTCGAGGTGGCTTCACAGGATCCTGAGTTTTGAAAAGAAAAAATCTTCCATTCAATGCCACGGTGTGTAGTGGCTGTTATTGCTGCTCGAGTTGGCTTCACACGGTACTGAGTTTTTGAAAAGAAAAGATCTTCCATTCAATGCCACCCCGTGCAGATGTCTGTTATTGTTGCTCGAGGTGGTGTAGCTTAGTTGGGAGAGCAGTTTACTCCGAAATGAGATGTGCGCGACTTCCAATCACGGAAAATATGTGTTTTCAAAACCCTTGTTTTACAAGAAACCTCAAATGGAGGACGCTAAAGCAGAAGAAATCTTTCAGTCTATTTCTCTTTTATTCTAATTGCGCTACCTGAAATGATGAAAAATAAATAATTCTTGAATTAGATTTCATTCGGTAAATATTAGTGGACGTCTGTATTTTTGTGATTGGAAATCTTGCACGTTTAAAGGAACAAATGGAGGTTAATCGGTTATCTATTTATACCAAACTTAAGCGTCCAGGTCCCCTGGGTATTTTCATGCTTTTACTTTGCACAGCTTTTTTACTTGGAAAGCATGCCCATATTATCCATTTAAAATGGGGGTGTCACCAGTGCCAGTGGCTTTTTGTCACCTGGTTTAAGTACTGGTATTATCACTTGATCTCAGAAATCTGGCAAAATTATGGTTTAAAATCTACTCGGATTGGTTTTCTTTCTCATTCATATGCAAGTGGTTTCGGTGAACACACTTCTATCGCAATAGAAACCAAACATCGGAAAATAAATGATAAACTATTGAGAAGGGGAAGCTTTTGTGAAACCAGTGAGAATAAGATGTTGCAGAGTTTTACATCCATCGAGCCCGTGCATTTACTTCCTCAAGGGGTCCCATCCTGTTTCTGCTGTTGTTGTGTTTTCTCTTGTTATCAAGCGAAATGATGTATTATCAACCGAGTGTCATTACATCCTGTAAGTCACATGCTTCCGGTAGATTAAGCCTTTCGAGATTTGCATTTTTACTATTTAATTCGTCATCAAATCTAATCCTGGCCTTCGATAAGTTATCCAGATGTAATGATCCTTTTTTTCTCAATGCAAGTAGAGATATAGAATTTAAACCGACTTCGGTCGGTCGATGTTACATTTTGTCATCCAAGTTATGACCCTTTTTCTCTGTGCCCTGTTTACTGGGAAGGGAGTTTGGGAATTTTTGGGGATTTTTTGGGATTTTTTTTCGGATATTTTTGGGTCAGGGATTTTTGGGGATATTTTTTGAGCACAGGCGAATGGTCAGCGTTTACGAATTTCACTAAGTCGACTAACTTAAGAAGTGTTTAAAAATGCAATGACCCTTTAATAACTCTGTCAAACACCTCGAATGAAGTCATTTCATCTCATACTTCATCGATAATATAAGGACCTTTAACCAACCAATAATTTGTCGTTGGTTTCGGAGCGGAGGAAAATAATCCTTCTTACATTACCAGTATAGCTGCTTACTTAATGAAAAATTATCAAAAATGCAAAGACTCTTTTAGTTATTTCGTACTGCAAAGTATGGTGTCAAAGCACAAATAAATGACACTAGCTGTTTGTTCTGTGGACCACATGACTGCGGCCTCACATTTCGCTTCATAACAAATTAGTGTGTATGTGTTTGTTAAATAAAAAGGAGGGTATATAAATTTTTTTAGTTAACTTGCAAATGCAATGACTTTTTGGATTGCTGGTAAAATCTCATTGAGTACTGTTATTCTCATGGACGGAACAAATATTTTAGAATATTTAGTAAGGAATAAAATGTAATTAGCAATACGAGTCAGAATTTGTGTGCGTGACGAGATTTGTGGCTGATAGTGAGCAGTCACGAACGTTTCAACTTGGGTTGACACGAAGTATCTGGTATGACACACATATCATCATCAATATTGCGGTAGACCAGTAGAGATAAAATATTGCGATAGAAGTCATTCGAAAATGATTTGTCCTTACATGAATGATTCCTTTTTATTTATATATTTATGTATTTATTTATTTATTTTTTTATTTATTTATTTATTTATTATTTTTTTATGATACCATTTATTTATAATTTTACCCAGGTAGCAGGCCCTTGCAATCAAAGTTGGCCCAACACTGAGCCACAGTCTTCTATTCCAAAAAGAATAGAAGTCAGTGTTGGACCTATGTTAAATTGCAAAGCTGTGCTAGCTGTGCTACCTGGATACTTATTTCATACACTCGCTTTTATTTGGTTCATCTTATTTCTTTAATTTTTAATTCTCATTTTTATTTAATTTTTTACACATTTTTGCTTTTCTTAATATTTTTATTTTTTAATTTTCATTTCTTTTCAATTTTTTTTACTATTTTCATTTCTCTATTTGTTTTATTTTATTTTGTTTTATTTTATTTATGTATTTATTTATTCATTTATTTATTTACAATGATATAAAAGAAATGCTTTTCATATCCGCGTTGAAACCTAGCTAAGAATAGAGTCACGCCCCAACATATTTTGAACACGAATACAAAACAAATATCGGTTTGTCTCGTAATCATGTGGAAAAACACTACGGCAGGAAACCTGCTTAAAAGGAAGGAACTTGGAGCACTGTTTCCATTTCTAGTCACAGAACTGATGCAAATATTGGTTTGTTTCGAGTCCATGTCCAGAAATAATGAAAATGGAACCGCATTTCTTGATTGGAAGAAATTAACAGTGTTCCTTCTTTAGGTGAGAAAATGAAACAAATATTGGTTTCTTACATATCCACCGTGCCCAAAGAAACCGACCCTATTCATATAATTTAAGAAACTTTTAGTTGCGTCCTTTTTGGATAAGAAAACGGAAGAAATACTTGTCCTTTCACAATCTTATTCAAAAGCACTTAAGAATGAGGCCCTTCATCTTAAATGGAAGAAACATGGAGCGGTTTCTCTCTTTGGACAGAAACATGAAACAAAAATTGGTTTACTTCACATCCCAATCCAAAAATATTTAAGCGAAAGTCTTTTAATCTTAAACAGAAGCAACTAAAACCTAAAGCCTGTTTTCTTGCTTCGGTAAACATGAAACAAAGATTGGTTTGTTTCATACCGAAGCTTGTAGTTCCATCTTGACATGGCTCTAGGTCCCCTAGTTTTTCAGTTCTAAAGAAATTATTTTGATATAAAAATTCTTTAAGAAGAAAAACTATATTATCCACCCACTGTGGGGGTATCACCGATGCCAAAACGGCTTATTGTAACCCAGTTTAGCAAGAGAACTGATAGAAAATCTATCGTACATATATATTTTCTGAAGGAACTATGATTACATAATACAATAATGCTATATATAAATCCTGTTCTGAGAAACACGTCTCCTCATTCAGTGAAACAGTAAATGCTACCGTAAAATAAAAAAATTCTTAAACTTTTGCCATTTTCAGAGTGAAATATTTGTTTCTATAAACGCTGGCGTGCGATTCTAAGCACTGGATTTCCTGTTTTCGAAAACAATAAGATTTGCCTGAAATTCGAAGAAAGAATTCCATTTTGCGCGTAAAGGTTTAAGTTTGTACACAACTTACCGAGTAACATCTTGATAGTTGCTAATAAAATAATCCTTTTGGTGACTTTCCTGTAGTCCACCGAGAAATAGTTGAACTAAAATCCCTCTCTGTTCAATGGTGAAAAGCTCGTCCGTTCTGACTCTGGTCCATTTCATTTCATACATAATAACAAATCCCTCCCTTCTTTTGAAATTTCGTTCTGTTGCAATGTCCTAAAAATTCGCTCTTCCAAATCGATAGTACTAGTTCCTGCTACACACTAAATCTTTGTTTAAAATTTGGTTTGACCACTCTTATGAAACTAAGAACTTGAAATAACATTTTTGTGTTCGGCATATATATATATAGATCGGCCGTGTGCATTGTTGTTAACCAAAAAAGGAATTGCGTAATCTTCCAAATGGACATTCATTGTTTAAGCAACAAACGAGATGCTTATTGTTAATTAAAAAACATTGTTAGCATTCAAAATTTCGATTTGCTTTTTAATGTCTCTTTTAAAGCAATGCGGTCAAACCGGAATCTAATGTTTTCTGTACCTAACGATTTCTAGTATTTAATGCTACATTTCGAAATCCCAATTTTTTCCATACATGCATCATATTAGAAAACCCGCATATTGCGTTTTGATGTGAATGTTTTCCGGCATCTAACATTCCTATTTGTCAGCCCCAGATCTTTGTTTCATCCCGAATTTAAAATTCTTCTTTTGTAATTTGGACCACGAGGGCGTAAAGCAGTGGTTCTTGAACTTTTGTTCTTCAAGTACCCGGCTTCACAGGATACTGAGTTTTGAAAAGAAAAAATCTTCCATTCAATGCCACGCTGTCTAGTGGCTATTATTGTTTCTCGAGGTGGATTCACAGGATCCTGAGTTTTGAAAAGAAAAAATCTTCCATTCAATGCCACGGTGTGTAGTGGCTGTTATTGCTGCTCGAGTTGGCTTCACACGGTACTGAGTTTTGAAAAGAAAAGATCTTCCATTCAATGCCACCCCGTGCAGATGTCTGTTATTGTTGCTCGAGGTGGTGTAGCTTAGTTGGGAGAGCAGTTTACTCCGAAAATGAGATGTGCGCGACTTCCAATCACGGAAAATATGTGTTTTCAAAACCCTTGTTTTACAAGAAACCTCAAATGGAGGACGCTAAAGCAGAAGAAATCTTTCAGTCTATTTCTCTTTTATTCTAATTGCGCTACCTGAAATGATGAAAAATAAATAATTCTTGAATTAGATTTCATTCGGTAAATATTAGTGGACGTCTGTATTTTTGTGATTGGAAATCTTGCACGTTTAAAGGAACAAATGGAGGTTAATCGGTTATCTATTTATACCAAACTTAGGCGTCCAGGTCCCCTGGGTATTTTCATGCTTTTACTTTGCACAGCTTTTTTACTTCGAAAGCATGCCCATATTATCCATTTAAAATGGGGGTGTCACCAGTGCCAGTGGCTTTTTGTCACCTGGTTTAAGTACTGGTATTATCACTTGATCTCAGAAATCTGGCAAAATTATGGTTTAAAAATCTACTCGGATTGGTTTTCTTTCTCATTCATATGCAAGTGGTTTCGGTGAACACACTTCTATCGCAATAGAAACCAAACATCGGAAAATAAATGATAAACTATTGAGAAGGGGAAGCTTTTGTGAAACCAGTGAGAATAAGATGTTGCAGAGTTTTACATCCATCGAGCCCGTGCATTTACTTCCTCAAGGGGTCCCATCCTGTTTCTGCTGTTGTTGTGTTTTCTCTTGTTATCAAGCGAAATGATGTATTATCAACCGAGTGTCATTACATCCTGTAAGTCACATGCTTCCGGTAGATTAAGCCTTTCGAGATTTGCATTTTTACTATTTAATTCGTCATCAAATCTAATCCTGGCCTTCGATAAGTTATCCAGATGTAATGATCCTTTTTTTCTCAATGCAAGTAGAGATATAGAATTTAAACCGACTTCGGTCGGTCGATGTTACATTTTGTCATCCAAGTTATGACCCTTTTTCTCTGTGCCCTGTTTACTGGGAAGGGAGTTTGGGAATTTTTGGGGATTTTTTGGGATTTTTTTTCGGATATTTTTGGGTCAGGGATTTTTGGGGATATTTTTTGAGCACAGGCGAATGGTCAGCGTTTACGAATTTCACTAAGTCGACTAACTTAAGAAGTGTTTAAAAATGCAATGACCCTTTAATAACTCTGTCAAACACCTCGAATGAAGTCATTTCATCTCATACCCCATCGATAATATAAGGACCTTTAACCAACCAATAATTTGTCGTTGGTTTCGGAGCGGAGGAAAATAATCCTTCTTACATTACCAGTATAGCTGCTTACTTAATGAAAAATTATCAAAAATGCAAAGACTCTTTTAGTTATTTCGTACTGCAAAGTATGGTGTCAAAGCACAAATAAATGACACTAGCTGTTTGTTCTGTGGACCACATGACTGCGGCCTCACATTTCGCTTCATAACAAATTAGTGTGTATGTGTTTGTTAAATAAAAGGAGGGTATATAAATTTTTTTAGTTAACATGCAAATGCAATGACTTTTTGGATTGCTGGTAAAATCTCATTGAGTACTGTTATTCTCATGGACGGAACAAATATTTTAGAATATTTAGTAAGGAATAAAATGTAATTAGCAATACGAGTCAGAATTTGTGTGCGTGACGAGATTTGTGGCTGATAGTGAGCAGTCACGAACGTTTCAACTTGGGTTGACACGAAGTATCTGGTATGACACACATATCATCATCAATATTGCGGTAGACCAGTAGAGATAAAATATTGCGATAGAAGTCATTCGAAAATGATTTGTCCTTACATGAATGATTCCTTTTTATTTATATATTTATGTATTTATTTATTATTTTTTTATGATACCATTTATTTATAATTTTACCCAGGTAGCAGACCCTTGCAATCAACGTTGGCCCAACACTGAGCCACAGTCTTCTATTCCAAAAAGAATAGAAGTCAGTGTTGGACCTATGTTAAATTGCAAAGCTGTGCTAGCTGTGCTACCTGGATACTTATTTCATACACTCGCTTTTATTTGGTTCATCTTATTTCTTTAATTTTTTAATTCTCATTTTTATTTAATTTTTTACACATTTTTGCTTTTCTTAATATTTTTATTTTTTAATTTTCATTTCTTTTCAATTTTTTTTACTATTTTCATTTCTCTATTTGTTTTATTTTATTTTGTTTTATTTTATTTATGTATTTATTTATTCATTTATTTATTTACAATGATATAAAAGAAATGCTTTTCATATCCGCGTCGAAACCTAGCTAAGAATAGAGTCACGCCCCAAGATATTTTGAACACGAATACAAAACAAATATCGGTTTGTCTCTGTAATCATGTGGAAAAACACTACGGCAGGAAACCTGCTTAAAAAGGAAGGAACTTGGAGCACTGTTTCCATTTCTAGTCACAGAACTGATGCAAATATTGGTTTGTTTCGAGTCCATGTCCAGAAATAATGAAAAATGGAACCGCATTTCTTGATTGGAAGAAATTAACAGTGTTCCTTCTTTAGGTGAGAAAATGAAACAAATATTGGTTTCTTACATATCCACCGTGCCCAAAGAAACCGACCCTATTCATATAATTTAAGAAACTTTTAGTTGCGTCCTTTTTGGATAAGAAAACGGAAGAAATACTTGTCCTTTCACAATCTTATTCAAAAGCACTTAAGAATGAGGCCCTTCATCTTAAATGGAAGAAACATGGAGCGGTTTCTCTCTTTGGACAGAAACATGAAACAAAAATTGGTTTACTTCACATCCCAATCCAAAAATATTTAAGCGAAAGTCTTTTAATCTTAAACAGAAGCAACTAAAACCTAAAGCCTGTTTCCTTGCTTCGGTAAACATGAAACAAAGATTGGTTTGTTTCATACCGAAGCTTGTAGTTCCATCTTGACATGGCTCTAGGTCCCCTAGTTTTTCAGTTCTAAAGAAATTATTTTGATATAAAAATTCTTTAAGAAGAAAAAACTATATTATCCACCCACTGTGGGGGTATCACCGATGCCAAAACGGCTTATTGTAACCCAGTTTAGCAAGAGAACTGATAGAAAATCTATCGTACATATATATTTTCTGAAGGAACTATGATTACATAATACAATAATGCTATATATAAATCCTGTTCTGAGAAACACGTCTCCTCATTCAGTGAAACAGTAAATGCTACCGTAAAATAAAAAAATTCTTAAAACTTTTGCCATTTTCAGAGTGGAATATTTGTTTCTATAAACGCTGGCATGCGATTCTAAGCACTGGATTTCCTGTTTTCGAAAACAATAAGATTTGCCTGAAATTCGAAGAAAGAATTCCATTTTGCGCGTAAAGGTTTAAGTTTGTACACAACTTACCGAGTAACATCTTGATAGTTGCTAATAAAATAATCCTTTTGGTGACTTTCCTGTAGTCCACCGAGAAATAGTTGAACTAAAATCCCTCTCTGTTCAATGGTGAAAAGCTCGTCCGTTCTGACTCTGGTCCATTTCATTTCATACATAATAACAAATCCCTCCCTTCTTTTGAAATTTCGTTCTGTTGCAATGTCCTAAAAATTCGCTCTTCCAAATCGATAGTACTAGTTCCTGCTACACACTAAATCTTTGTTTAAAATTTGGTTTGACCACTCTTATGAAACTAAGAACTTGAAATAACATTTTTGTGTTCGGCATATATATATAGATCGGCCGTGTGCATTGTTGTTAACCAAAAAAGGAATTGCGTAATCTTCCAAATGGACATTCATTGTTTAAGCAACAAACGAGATGCTTATTGTTAATTAAAAAACATTGTTAGCATTCAAAATTTCGATTTGCTTTTTAATGTCTCTTTTAAAGCAATGCGGTCAAACCGGAATCTAATGTTTTCTGTACCTAACGATTTCTCGTATTTAATGCTACATTTCGAAATCCCAATTTTTTCCATACATGCATCATATTAGAAAACCCGCATATTGCGTTTTGATGTGAATGTTTTCCGGCATCTAACATTCCTATTTGTCAGCCCCAGATCTTTGTTTCATCCCGAATTTAAAATTCTTCTTTTGTAATTTGGACCACGAGGGAGTAAAGCAGTGGTTCTTGAACTTTTGTTCTTCAAGTACCCGGCTTCACAGGATACTGAGTTTTGAAAAGAAAAAAATCTTCCATTAAATGCCACGCTGTCTAGTGGCTATTATTGTTTCTCGAGGTGGCTTCACAGGATCCTGAGTTTTGAAAAGAAAAATCTTCCATTCAATGCCACGGTGTGTAGTGGCTGTTATTGCTGCTCGAGTTGGCTTCACACGGTACTGAGTTTTGAAAAGAAAAGATCTTCCATTCAATGCCACCCCGTGCAGATGTCTGTTATTGTTGCTCGAGGTGGTGTAGCTTAGTTGGGAGAGCAGTTTACTCCGAAATGAGATGTGCGCGACTTCCAATCACGGAAAATATGTGTTTTCAAAACCCTTGTTTTACAAGAAACCTCAAATGGAGGACGCTAAAGCAGAAGAAATCTTTCAGTCTATTTCTCTTTTATTGTAATTGCGCTACCTGAAATGATGAAAAATAAATAATTCTTGAATTAGATTTCATTCGGTAAATATTAGTGGACGTCTGTATTTTTGTGATTGGAAATCTTGCACGTTTAAAGGAACAAATGGAGGTTAATCGGTTATCTATTTATACCAAACTTAGGCGTCCAGGTCCCCTGGGTATTTTCATGCTTTTACTTTGCACAGCTTTTTTACTTGGAAAGCATGCCCATATTATCCATTTAAAATGGGGTGTCACCAGTGCCAGTGGCTTTTTGTCACCTGGTTTAAGTACTGGTATTATCACTTGATCTCAGAAATCTGGCAAAATTATGGTTTAAAAATCTACTCGGATTGGTTTTCTTTCTCATTCATATGCAAGTGGTTTCGGTGAACACACTTCTATCGCAATAGAAACCAAACATCGGAAAATAAATGATAAACTATTGAGAAGGGGAAGCTTTTGTGAAACCAGTGAGAATAAGATGTTGCAGAGTTTTACATCCATCGAGCCCGTGCATTTACTTCCTCAAGGGGTCCCATCCAGTTTCTGCTGTTGTTGTGTTTTCTCTTGTTATCAAGCGAAATGATGTATTATCAACCGAGTGTCATTACATCCTGTAAGTCACATGCTTCCGGTAGATTAAGCCTTTCGAGATTTGCATTTTTACTATTTAATTCGTCATCAAATCTAATCCTGGCCTTCGATAAGTTATCCAGATGTAATGATCCTTTTTTTCTCAATGCAAGTAGAGATATAGAATTTAAACCGACTTCGGTCGGTCGATGTTACATTTTGTCATCCAAGTTATGACCCTTTTTCTCTGTGCCCTGTTTACTGGGAAGGGAGTTTGGGAATTTTTGGGGATTTTTTGGGATTTTTTTTCGGATATTTTTGGGTCAGGGATTTTTGGGGATATTTTTGAGCACAGGCGAATGGTCAGCGTTTACGAATTTCACTAAGTCGACTAACTTAAGAAGTGTTTAAAAATGCAATGACCCTTTAATAACTCTGTCAAACACCTCGAATGAAGTCATTTCATCTCATACTTCATCGATAATATAAGGACCTTTAACCAACCAATAATTTGTCGTTGGTTTCGGAGCGGAGGAAAATAATCCTTCTTACATTACCAGTATAGCTGCTTACTTAATGAAAAATTATCAAAAATGCAAAGACTCTTTTAGTTATTTCGTACTGCAAAGTATGGTGTCAAAGCACAAATAAATGACACTAGCTGTTTGTTCTGTGGACCACATGACTGCGGCCTCACATTTCGCTTCATAACAAATTAGTGTGTATGTGTTTGTTAAATAAAAGGAGGGTATATAAATTTTTTTAGTTAACTTGCAAATGCAATGACTTTTTGGATTGCTGGTAAAATCTCATTGAGTACTGTTATTCTCATGGACGGAACAAATATTTTAGAATATTTAGTAAGGAATAAAATGTAATTAGCAATACGAGTCAGAATTTGTGTGCGTGACGAGATTTGTGGCTGATAGTGAGCAGTCACGAACGTTTCAACTTGGGTTGACACGAAGTATCTGGTATGACACACATATCATCATCAATATTGCGGTAGACCAGTAGAGATAAAATATTGCGATAGAAGTCATTCGAAAATGATTTGTCCTTACATGAATGATTCCTTTTTATTTATATATTTATGTATTTATTTATTTATTTATTTATTTATTTATTTATTTATTATTTTTTTATGATACCATTTATTTATAATTTTACCCAGGTAGCAGGCCCTTGCAATCAACGTTGGCCCAACACTGAGCCACAGTCTTCTATTCCAAAAAGAATAGAAGTCAGTGTTGGACCTATGTTAAATTGCAAAGCTGTGCTAGCTGTGCTACCTGGATACTTATTTCATACACTCGCTTTTATTTGGTTCATCTTATTTCTTTAATTTTTTAATTCTCATTTTTATTTAATTTTTTACACATTTTTGCTTTTCTTAATATTTTTATTTTTTAATTTTCATTTCTTTTCAATTTTTTTTTTTACTATTTTCATTTCTCTATTTGTTTTATTTTATTTTGTTTTATTTTATTTATGTATTTATTTATTCATTTATTTATTTACAATGATATAAAAGAAATGCTTTTCATATCCGCGTCGAAACCTAGCTAAGAATAGAGTCACGCCCCAACATATTTTGAACACAAATACAAAACAAATATCGGTTTGTCTCGTAATCATGTGGAAAAACACTACGGCAGGAAACCTGCTTAAAAGGAAGGAACTTGGAGCACTGTTTCCATTTCTAGTCACAGAACTGATGCAAATATTGGTTTGTTTCGAGTCCATGTCCAGAAATAATGAAAAATGGAACCGCATTTCTTGATTGGAAGAAATTAACAGTGTTCCTTCTTTAGGTGAGAAAATGAAACAAATATTGGTTTCTTACATATCCACCGTGCCCAAAGAAACCGACCCTATTCATATAATTTAAGAAACTTTTAGTTGCGTCCTTTTTGGATAAGAAAACGGAAGAAATACTTGTCCTTTCACAATCTTATTCAAAAGCACTTAAGAATGAGGCCCTTCATCTTAAATGGAAGAAACATGGAGCGGTTTCTCTCTTTGGACAGAAACATGAAACAAAAATTGGTTTACTTCACATCCCAATCCAAAAATATTTAAGCGAAAGTCTTTTAATCTTAAACAGAAGCAACTAAAACCTAAAGCCTGTTTTCTTGCTTCGGTAAACATGAAACAAAGATTGGTTTGTTTCATACCGAAGCTTGTAGTTCCATCTTGACATGGCTCTAGGTCCCCTAGTTTTTCAGTTCTAAAGAAATTATTTTGATATAAAAATTCTTTAAGAAGAAAAACTATATTATCCACCCACTGTGGGGGTATCACCGATGCCAAAACGGCTTATTGTAACCCAGTTTAGCAAGAGAACTGATAGAAAATCTATCGTACATATATATTTTCTGAAGGAACTATGATTACATAATACAATAATGCTATATATAAATCCTGTTCTGAGAAACACGTCTCCTCATTCAGTGAAACAGTAAATGCTACCGTAAAATAAAAAAATTCTTAAACTTTTGCCATTTTCAGAGTGAAATATTTGTTTCTATAAACGCTGGCGTGCGATTCTAAGCACTGGATTTCCTGTTTTCGAAAACAATAAGATTTGCCTGAAATTCGAAGAAAGAATTCCATTTTGCGCGTAAAGGTTTAAGTTTGTACACAACTTACCGAGTAACATCTTGATAGTTGCTAATAAAATAATCCTTTTGGTGACTTTCCTGTAGTCCACCGAGAAATAGTTGAACTAAAATCCCTCTCTGTTCAATGGTGAAAAGCTCGTCCGTTCTGACTCTGGTCCATTTCATTTCATACATAATAACAAATCCCTCCCTTCTTTTGAAATTTCGTTCTGTTGCAATGTCCTAAAAATTCGCTCTTCCAAATCGATAGTACTAGTTCCTGCTACACACTAAATCTTTGTTTAAAATTTGGTTTGACCACTCTTATGAAACTAAGAACTTGAAATAACATTTTTGTGTTCGGCATATATATATATAGATCGGCCGTGTGCATTGTTGTTAACCAAAAAAGGAATTGCGTAATCTTCCAAATGGACATTCATTGTTTAAGCAACAAACGAGATGCTTATTGTTAATTAAAAAACATTGTTAGCATTCAAAATTTCGATTTGCTTTTTAATGTCTCTTTTAAAGCAATGCGGTCAAACCGGAATCTAATGTTTTCTGTACCTAACGATTTCTAGTATTTAATGCTACATTTCGAAATCCCAATTTTTTCCATACATGCATCATATTAGAAAACCCGCATATTGCGTTTTGATGTGAATGTTTTCCGGCATCTAACATTCCTATTTGTCAGCCCCAGATCTTTGTTTCATCCCGAATTTAAAATTCTTCTTTTGTAATTTGGACCACGAGGGCGTAAAGCAGTGGTTCTTGAACTTTTGTTCTTCAAGTACCCGGCTTCACAGGATACTGAGTTTTGAAAAGAAAAAATCTTCCATTCAATGCCACGCTGTCTAGTGGCTATTATTGTTTCTCGAGGTGGATTCACAGGATCCTGAGTTTTGAAAAGAAAAAATCTTCCATTCAATGCCACGGTGTGTAGTGGCTGTTATTGCTGCTCGAGTTGGCTTCACACGGTACTGAGTTTTGAAAAGAAAAGATCTTCCATTCAATGCCACCCCGTGCAGATGTCTGTTATTGTTGCTCGAGGTGGTGTAGCTTAGTTGGGAGAGCAGTTTACTCCGAAATGAGATGTGCGCGACTTCCAATCACGGAAAATATGTGTTTTCAAAACCCTTGTTTTACAAGAAACCTCAAATGGAGGACGCTAAAGCAGAAGAAATCTTTCAGTCTATTTCTCTTTTATTCTAATTGCGCTACCTGAAATGATGAAAAATAAATAATTCTTGAATTAGATTTCATTCGGTAAATATTAGTGGACGTCTGTATTTTTGTGATTGGAAATCTTGCACGTTTAAAGGAACAAATGGAGGTTAATCGGTTATCTATTTATACCAAACTTAGGCGTCCAGGTCCCCTGGGTATTTTCATGCTTTTACTTTGCACAGCTTTTTTACTTGGAAAGCATGCCCATATTATCCATTTAAAATGGGGGTGTCACCAGTGCCAGTGGCTTTTTGTCACCTGGTTTAAGTACTGGTATTATCACTTGATCTCAGAAATCTGGCAAAATTATGGTTTAAAAATCTACTCGGATTGGTTTTCTTTCTCATTCATATGCAAGTGGTTTCGGTGAACACACTTCTATCGCAATAGAAACCAAACATCGGAAAATAAATGATAAACTATTGAGAAGGGGAAGCTTTTGTGAAACCAGTGAGAATAAGATGTTGCAGAGTTTTACATCCATCGAGCCCGTGCATTTACTTCCTCAAGGGGTCCCATCCTGTTTCTGCTGTTGTTGTGTTTTCTCTTGTTATCAAGCGAAATGATGTATTATCAACCGAGTGTCATTACATCCTGTAAGTCACATGCTTCCGGTAGATTAAGCCTTTCGAGATTTGCATTTTTACTATTTAATTCGTCATCAAATCTAATCCTGGCCTTCGATAAGTTATCCAGATGTAATGATCCTTTTTTTCTCAATGCAAGTAGAGATATAGAATTTAAACCGACTTCGGTCGGTCGATGTTACATTTTGTCATCCAAGTTATGACCCTTTTTCTCTGTGCCCTGTTTACTGGGAAGGGAGTTTGGGAATTTTTGGGGATTTTTTGGGATTTTTTTTCGGATATTTTTGGGTCAGGGATTTTTGGGGATATTTTTTGAGCACAGGCGAATGGTCAGCGTTTACGAATTTCACTAAGTCGACTAACTTAAGAAGTGTTTAAAAATGCAATGACCCTTTAATAACTCTGTCAAACACCTCGAATGAAGTCATTTCATCTCATACCCCATCGATAATATAAGGACCTTTAACCAACCAATAATTTGTCGTTGGTTTCGGAGCGGAGGAAAATAATCCTTCTTACATTACCAGTATAGCTGCTTACTTAATGAAAAATTATCAAAAATGCAAAGACTCTTTTAGTTATTTCGTACTGCAAAGTATGGTGTCAAAGCACAAATAAATGACACTAGCTGTTTGTTCTGTGGACCACATGACTGCGGCCTCACATTTCGCTTCATAACAAATTAGTGTGTATGTGTTTGTTAAATAAAAGGAGGGTATATAAATTTTTTTAGTTAACATGCAAATGCAATGACTTTTTGGATTGCTGGTAAAATCTCATTGAGTACTGTTATTCTCATGGACGGAACAAATATTTTAGAATATTTAGTAAGGAATAAAATGTAATTAGCAATACGAGTCAGAATTTGTGTGCGTGACGAGATTTGTGGCTGATAGTGAGCAGTCACGAACGTTTCAACTTGGGTTGACACGAAGTATCTGGTATGACACACATATCATCATCAATATTGCGGTAGACCAGTAGAGATAAAATATTGCGATAGAAGTCATTCGAAAATGATTTGTCCTTACATGAATGATTCCTTTTTATTTATATATTTATGTATTTATTTATTATTTTTTTATGATACCATTTATTTATAATTTTACCCAGGTAGCAGACCCTTGCAATCAACGTTGGCCCAACACTGAGCCACAGTCTTCTATTCCAAAAAGAATAGAAGTCAGTGTTGGACCTATGTTAAATTGCAAAGCTGTGCTAGCTGTGCTACCTGGATACTTATTTCATACACTCGCTTTTATTTGGTTCATCTTATTTCTTTAATTTTTTAATTCTCATTTTTATTTAATTTTTTACACATTTTTGCTTTTCTTAATATTTTTATTTTTTAATTTTCATTTCTTTTCAATTTTTTTTACTATTTTCATTTCTCTATTTGTTTTATTTTATTTTGTTTTATTTTATTTATGTATTTATTTATTCATTTATTTATTTACAATGGTATAAAAGAAATGCTTTTCATATCCGCGTCGAAACCTAGCTAAGAATAGAGTCACGCCCCAACATATTTTGAACACGAATACAAAACAAATATCGGTTTGTCTCGTAATCATGTGGAAAAACACTATGGCAGGAAACCTGCTTAAAAGGAAGGAACTTGGAGCACTGTTTCCATTTCTAGTCACAGAACTGATGCAAATATTGGTTTGTTTCGAGTCCATGTCCAGAAATAATGAAAAATGGAACCGCATTTCTTGATTGGAAGAAATTAACAGTGTTCCTTCTTTAGGTGAGAAAATGAAACAAATATTGGTTTCTTACATATCCACCGTGCCCAAAGAAACCGACCCTATTCATATAATTTAAGAAACTTTTAGTTGCGTCCTTTTTGGATAAGAAAACGGAAGAAATACTTCTCCTTTCACAATCTTATTCAAAAGCACTTAAGAATGAGGCCCTTCATCTTAAATGGAAGAAACATGGAGCGGTTTCTCTCTTTGGACAGAAACATGAAACAAAAATTGGTTTACTTCACATCCCAATCCAAAAATATTTAAGCGAAAGTCTTTTAATCTTAAACAGAAGCAACTAAAACCTAAAGCCTGTTTCCTTGCTTCGGTAAACATGAAACAAAGATTGGTTTGTTTCATACCGAAGCTTGTAGTTCCATCTTGACATGGCTCTAGGTCCCCTAGTTTTTCAGTTCTAAAGAAATTATTTTGATATAAAAATTCTTTAAGAAGAAAAACTATATTATCCACCCACTGTGGGGGTATCACCGATGCCAAAACGGCTTATTGTAACCCAGTTTAGCAAGAGAACTGATAGAAAATCTATCGTACATATATATTTTCTGAAGGAACTATGATTACATAATACAATAATGCTATATATAAATCCTGTTCTGAGAAACACGTCTCCTCATTCAGTGAAACAGTAAATGCTACCGTAAAATAAAAAAATTCTTAAACTTTTGCCATTTTCAGAGTGAAATATTTGTTTCTATAAACGCTGGCGTGCGATTCTAAGCACTGGATTTCCTGTTTTCGAAAACAATAAGATTTGCCTGAAATTCGAAGAAAGAATTTCATTTTGCGCGTAAAGGTTTAAGTTTGTACACAACTTACCGAGTAACATCTTGATAGTTGCTAATAAAATAATCCTTTTGGTGACTTTCCTGTAGTCCACCGAGAAATAGTTGAACTAAAATCCCTCTCTGTTCAATGGTGAAAAGCTCGTCCGTTCTGACTCTGGTCCATTTCATTTCATACATAATAACAAATCAATCCCTTCTTTTGAAATTTCGTTCTGTTGCAATGTCCTAAAAATTCGCTCTTCCAAATCGATAGTACTAGTTCCTGCTACACACTAAATCTTTGTTTAAAATTTGGTTTGACCACTCTTATGAAACTAAGAACTTGAAATAACATTTTTGTGTTCGGCATATATATATAGATCGGCCGTGTGCATTGTTGTTAACCAAAAAAGGAATTGCGTAATCTTCCAAATGGACATTCATTGTTTAAGCAACAAACGAGATGCTTATTGTTAATTAAAAAACATTGTTAGCATTCAAAATTTCGATTTGCTTTTTAATGTCTCTTTTAAAGCAATGCGGTCAAACCGGAATCTAATGTTTTCTGTACCTAACGATTTCTCGTATTTAATGCTACATTTCGAAATCCCAATTTTTTCCATACATGCATCATATTAGAAAACCCGCATATTGCGTTTTGATGTGAATGTTTTCCGGCATCTAACATTCCTATTTGTCAGCCCCAGATCTTTGTTTCATCCCGAATTTAAAATTCTTCTTTTGTAATTTGGACCACGAGGGAGTAAAGCAGTGGTTCTTGAACTTTTGTTCTTCAAGTACCCGGCTTCACAGGATACTGAGTTTTGAAAAGAAAAAATCTTCCATTAAATGCCACGCTGTCTAGTGGCTATTATTGTTTCTCGAGGTGGCTTCACAGGATCCTGAGTTTTGAAAAGAAAAAAATCTTCCATTCAATGCCACGGTGTGTAGTGGCTGTTATTGCTGCTCGAGTTGGCTTCACACGGTACTGAGTTTTGAAAAGAAAAGATCTTCCATTCAATGCCACCCCGTGCAGATGTCTGTTATTGTTGCTCGAGGTGGTGTAGCTTAGTTGGGAGAGCAGTTTACTCCGAAATGAGATGTGCGCGACTTCCAATCACGGAAAATATGTGTTTTCAAAACCCTTGTTTTACAAGAAACCTCAAATGGAGGACGCTAAAGCAGAAGAAATCTTTCAGTCTATTTCTCTTTTATTGTAATTGCGCTACCTGAAATGATGAAAAATAAATAATTCTTGAATTAGATTTCATTCGGTAAATATTAGTGGACGTCTGTATTTTTGTGATTGGAAATCTTGCACGTTTAAAGGAACAAATGGAGGTTAATCGGTTATCTATTTATACCAAACTTAGGCGTCCAGGTCCCCTGGGTATTTTCATGCTTTTACTTTGCACAGCTTTTTTACTTGGAAAGCATGCCCATATTATCCATTTAAAATGGGGGTGTCACCAGTGCCAGTGGCTTTTTGTCACCTGGTTTAAGTACTGGTATTATCACTTGATCTCAGAAATCTGGCAAAATTATGGTTTAAAAATCTACTCGGATTGGTTTTCTTTCTCATTCATATGCAAGTGGTTTCGGTGAACACACTTCTATCGCAATAGAAACCAAACATCGGAAAATAAATGATAAACTATTGAGAAGGGGAAGCTTTTGTGAAACCAGTGAGAATAAGATGTTGCAGAGTTTTACATCCATCGAGCCCGTGCATTTACTTCCTCAAGGGGTCCCATCCTGTTTCTGCTGTTGTTGTGTTTTCTCTTGTTATCAAGCGAAATGATGTATTATCAACCGAGTGTCATTACATCCTGTAAGTCACATGCTTCCGGTAGATTAAGCCTTTCGAGATTTGCATTTTTACTATTTAATTCGTCATCAAATCTAATCCTGGCCTTCGATAAGTTATCCAGATGTAATGATCCTTTTTTTCTCAATGCAAGTAGAGATATAGAATTTAAACCGACTTCGGTCGGTCGATGTTACATTTTGTCATCCAAGTTATGACCCTTTTTCTCTGTGCCCTGTTTACTGGGAAGGGAGTTTGGGAATTTTTGGGGATTTTTTGGGATTTTTTTTCGGATATTTTTGGGTCAGGGATTTTTGGGGATATTTTTTGAGCACAGGCGAATGGTCAGCGTTTACGAATTTCACTAAGTCGACTAACTTAAGAAGTGTTTAAAAATGCAATGACCCTTTAATAACTCTGTCAAACACCTCGAATGAAGTCATTTCATCTCATACTTCATCGATAATATAAGGACCTTTAACCAACCAATAATTTGTCGTTGGTTTCGGAGCGGAGGAAAATAATCCTTCTTACATTACCAGTATAGCTGCTTACTTAATGAAAAATTATCAAAAATGCAAAGACTCTTTTAGTTATTTCGTACTGCAAAGTATGGTGTCAAAGCACAAATAAATGACACTAGCTGTTTGTTCTGTGGACCACATGACTGCGGCCTCACATTTCGCTTCATAACAAATTAGTGTGTATGTGTTTGTTAAATAAAAGGAGGGTATATAAATTTTTTTAGTTAACTTGCAAATGCAATGACTTTTTGGATTGCTGGTAAAATCTCATTGAGTACTGTTATTCTCATGGACGGAACAAATATTTTAGAATATTTAGTAAGGAATAAAATGTAATTAGCAATACGAGTCAGAATTTGTGTGCGTGACGAGATTTGTGGCTGATAGTGAGCAGTCACGAACGTTTCAACTTGGGTTGACACGAAGTATCTGGTATGACACACATATCATCATCAATATTGCGGTAGACCAGTAGAGATAAAATATTGCGATAGAAGTCATTCGAAAATGATTTGTCCTTACATGAATGATTCCTTTTTATTTATATATTTATGTATTTATTTATTTATTTATTTATTTATTTATTTATTTATTATTTTTTTATGATACCATTTATTTATAATTTTACCCAGGTAGCAGGCCCTTGCAATCAACGTTGGCCCAACACTGAGCCACAGTCTTCTATTCCAAAAAGAATAGAAGTCAGTGTTGGACCTATGTTAAATTGCAAAGCTGTGCTAGCTGTGCTACCTGGATACTTATTTCATACACTCGCTTTTATTTGGTTCATCTTATTTCTTTAATTTTTTAATTCTCATTTTTATTTAATTTTTTACACATTTTTGCTTTTCTTAATATTTTTATTTTTTAATTTTCATTTCTTTTCAATTTTTTTTACTATTTTCATTTCTCTATTTGTTTTATTTTATTTTGTTTTATTTTATTTATGTATTTATTTATTCATTTATTTATTTACAATGATATAAAAGAAATGCTTTTCATATCCGCGTCGAAACCTAGCTAAGAATAGAGTCACGCCCCAACATATTTTGAACACAAATACAAAACAAATATCGGTTTGTCTCGTAATCATGTGGAAAAACACTACGGCAGGAAACCTGCTTAAAAGGAAGGAACTTGGAGCACTGTTTCCATTTCTAGTCACAGAACTGATGCAAATATTGGTTTGTTTCGAGTCCATGTCCAGAAATAATGAAAAATGGAACCGCATTTCTTGATTGGAAGAAATTAACAGTGTTCCTTCTTTAGGTGAGAAAATGAAACAAATATTGGTTTCTTACATATCCACCGTGCCCAAAGAAACCGACCCTATTCATATAATTTAAGAAACTTTTAGTTGCGTCCTTTTTGGATAAGAAAACGGAAGAAATACTTGTCCTTTCACAATCTTATTCAAAAGCACTTAAGAATGAGGCCCTTCATCTTAAATGGAAGAAACATGGAGCGGTTTCTCTCTTTGGACAGAAACATGAAACAAAAATTGGTTTACTTCACATCCCAATCCAAAAATATTTAAGCGAAAGTCTTTTAATCTTAAACAGAAGCAACTAAAACCTAAAGCCTGTTTTCTTGCTTCGGTAAACATGAAACAAAGATTGGTTTGTTTCATACCGAAGCTTGTAGTTCCATCTTGACATGGCTCTAGGTCCCCTAGTTTTTCAGTTCTAAAGAAATTATTTTGATATAAAAATTCTTTAAGAAGAAAAACTATATTATCCACCCACTGTGGGGGTATCACCGATGCCAAAACGGCTTATTGTAACCCAGTTTAGCAAGAGAACTGATAGAAAATCTATCGTACATATATATTTTCTGAAGGAACTATGATTACATAATACAATAATGCTATATATAAATCCTGTTCTGAGAAACACGTCTCCTCATTCAGTGAAACAGTAAATGCTACCGTAAAATAAAAAAATTCTTAAACTTTTGCCATTTTCAGAGTGAAATATTTGTTTCTATAAACGCTGGCGTGCGATTCTAAGCACTGGATTTCCTGTTTTCGAAAACAATAAGATTTGCCTGAAATTCGAAGAAAGAATTCCATTTTGCGCGTAAAGGTTTAAGTTTGTACACAACTTACCGAGTAACATCTTGATAGTTGCTAATAAAATAATCCTTTTGGTGACTTTCCTGTAGTCCACCGAGAAATAGTTGAACTAAAATCCCTCTCTGTTCAATGGTGAAAAGCTCGTCCGTTCTGACTCTGGTCCATTTCATTTCATACATAATAACAAATCCCTCCCTTCTTTTGAAATTTCGTTCTGTTGCAATGTCCTAAAAATTCGCTCTTCCAAATCGATAGTACTAGTTCCTGCTACACACTAAATCTTTGTTTAAAATTTGGTTTGACCACTCTTATGAAACTAAGAACTTGAAATAACATTTTTGTGTTCGGCATATATATATATAGATCGGCCGTGTGCATTGTTGTTAACCAAAAAAGGAATTGCGTAATCTTCCAAATGGACATTCATTGTTTAAGCAACAAACGAGATGCTTATTGTTAATTAAAAAACATTGTTAGCATTCAAAATTTCGATTTGCTTTTTAATGTCTCTTTTAAAGCAATGCGGTCAAACCGGAATCTAATGTTTTCTGTACCTAACGATTTCTAGTATTTAATGCTACATTTCGAAATCCCAATTTTTTCCATACATGCATCATATTAGAAAACCCGCATATTGCGTTTTGATGTGAATGTTTTCCGGCATCTAACATTCCTATTTGTCAGCCCCAGATCTTTGTTTCATCCCGAATTTAAAATTCTTCTTTTGTAATTTGGACCACGAGGGCGTAAAGCAGTGGTTCTTGAACTTTTGTTCTTCAAGTACCCGGCTTCACAGGATACTGAGTTTTGAAAAGAAAAAATCTTCCATTCAATGCCACGCTGTCTAGTGGCTATTATTGTTTCTCGAGGTGGATTCACAGGATCCTGAGTTTTGAAAAGAAAAATCTTCCATTCAATGCCACGGTGTGTAGTGGCTGTTATTGCTGCTCGAGTTGGCTTCACACGGTACTGAGTTTTGAAAAGAAAAGATCTTCCATTCAATGCCACCCCGTGCAGATGTCTGTTATTGTTGCTCGAGGTGGTGTAGCTTAGTTGGGAGAGCAGTTTACTCCGAAATGAGATGTGCGCGACTTCCAATCACGGAAAATATGTGTTTTCAAAACCCTTGTTTTACAAGAAACCTCAAATGGAGGACGCTAAAGCAGAAGAAATCTTTCAGTCTATTTCTCTTTTATTCTAATTGCGCTACCTGAAATGATGAAAAATAAATAATTCTTGAATTAGATTTCATTCGGTAAATATTAGTGGACGTCTGTATTTTTGTGATTGGAAATCTTGCACGTTTAAAGGAACAAATGGAGGTTAATCGGTTATCTATTTATACCAAACTTAGGCGTCCAGGTCCCCTGGGTATTTTCATGCTTTTACTTTGCACAGCTTTTTTACTTCGAAAGCATGCCCATATTATCCATTTAAAATGGGGGTGTCACCAGTGCCAGTGGCTTTTTGTCACCTGGTTTAAGTACTGGTATTATCACTTGATCTCAGAAATCTGGCAAAATTATGGTTTAAAAATCTACTCGGATTGGTTTTCTTTCTCATTCATATGCAAGTGGTTTCGGTGAACACACTTCTATCGCAATAGAAACCAAACATCGGAAAATAAATGATAAACTATTGAGAAGGGGAAGCTTTTGTGAAACCAGTGAGAATAAGATGTTGCAGAGTTTTACATCCATCGAGCCCGTGCATTTACTTCCTCAAGGGGTCCCATCCTGTTTCTGCTGTTGTTGTGTTTTCTCTTGTTATCAAGCGAAATGATGTATTATCAACCGAGTGTCATTACATCCTGTAAGTCACATGCTTCCGGTAGATTAAGCCTTTCGAGATTTGCATTTTTACTATTTAATTCGTCATCAAATCTAATCCTGGCCTTCGATAAGTTATCCAGATGTAATGATCCTTTTTTTCTCAATGCAAGTAGAGATATAGAATTTAAACCGACTTCGGTCGGTCGATGTTACATTTTGTCATCCAAGTTATGACCCTTTTTCTCTGTGCCCTGTTTACTGGGAAGGGAGTTTGGGAATTTTTGGGGATTTTTTGGGATTTTTTTTCGGATATTTTTGGGTCAGGGATTTTTGGGGATATTTTTTGAGCACAGGCGAATGGTCAGCGTTTACGAATTTCACTAAGTCGACTAACTTAAGAAGTGTTTAAAAATGCAATGACCCTTTAATAACTCTGTCAAACACCTCGAATGAAGTCATTTCATCTCATACCCCATCGATAATATAAGGACCTTTAACCAACCAATAATTTGTCGTTGGTTTCGGAGCGGAGGAAAATAATCCTTCTTACATTACCAGTATAGCTGCTTACTTAATGAAAAATTATCAAAAATGCAAAGACTCTTTTAGTTATTTCGTACTGCAAAGTATGGTGTCAAAGCACAAATAAATGACACTAGCTGTTTGTTCTGTGGACCACATGACTGCGGCCTCACATTTCGCTTCATAACAAATTAGTGTGTATGTGTTTGTTAAATAAAAGGAGGGTATATAAATTTTTTTAGTTAACATGCAAATGCAATGACTTTTTGGATTGCTGGTAAAATCTCATTGAGTACTGTTATTCTCATGGACGGAACAAATATTTTAGAATATTTAGTAAGGAATAAAATGTAATTAGCAATACGAGTCAGAATTTGTGTGCGTGACGAGATTTGTGGCTGATAGTGAGCAGTCACGAACGTTTCAACTTGGGTTGACACGAAGTATCTGGTATGACACACATATCATCATCAATATTGCGGTAGACCAGTAGAGATAAAATATTGCGATAGAAGTCATTCGAAAATGATTTGTCCTTACATGAATGATTCCTTTTTATTTATATATTTATGTATTTATTTATTATTTTTTTATGATACCATTTATTTATAATTTTACCCAGGTAGCAGACCCTTGCAATCAACGTTGGCCCAACACTGAGCCACAGTCTTCTATTCCAAAAAGAATAGAAGTCAGTGTTGGACCTATGTTAAATTGCAAAGCTGTGCTAGCTGTGCTACCTGGATACTTATTTCATACACTCGCTTTTATTTGGTTCATCTTATTTCTTTAATTTTTTAATTCTCATTTTTATTTAATTTTTTACACATTTTTGCTTTTCTTAATATTTTTATTTTTTAATTTTCATTTCTTTTCAATTTTTTTACTATTTTCATTTCTCTATTTGTTTTATTTTATTTTGTTTTATTTTATTTATGTATTTATTTATTCATTTATTTATTTACAATGATATAAAAGAAATGCTTTTCATATCCGCGTCGAAACCTAGCTAAGAATAGAGTCACGCCCCAACATATTTTGAACACGAATACAAAACAAATATCGGTTTGTCTCGTAATCATGTGGAAAAACACTACGGCAGGAAACCTGCTTAAAAGGAAGGAACTTGGAGCACTGTTTCCATTTCTAGTCACAGAACTGATGCAAATATTGGTTTGTTTCGAGTCCATGTCCAGAAATAATGAAAAATGGAACCGCATTTCTTGATTGGAAGAAATTAACAGTGTTCCTTCTTTAGGTGAGAAAATGAAACAAATATTGGTTTCTTACATATCCACCGTGCCCAAAGAAACCGACCCTATTCATATAATTTAAGAAACTTTTAGTTGCGTCCTTTTTGGATAAGAAAACGGAAGAAATACTTGTCCTTTCACAATCTTATTCAAAAGCACTTAAGAATGAGGCCCTTCATCTTAAATGGAAGAAACATGGAGCGGTTTCTCTCTTTGGACAGAAACATGAAACAAAAATTGGTTTACTTCACATCCCAATCCAAAAATATTTAAGCGAAAGTCTTTTAATCTTAAACAGAAGCAACTAAAACCTAAAGCCTGTTTCCTTGCTTCGGTAAACATGAAACAAAGATTGGTTTGTTTCATACCGAAGCTTGTAGTTCCATCTTGACATGGCTCTAGGTCCCCTAGTTTTTCAGTTCTAAAGAAATTATTTTGATATAAAAATTCTTTAAGAAGAAAAACTATATTATCCACCCACTGTGGGGGTATCACCGATGCCAAAACGGCTTATTGTAACCCAGTTTAGCAAGAGAACTGATAGAAAATCTATCGTACATATATATTTTCTGAAGGAACTATGATTACATAATACAATAATGCTATATATAAATCCTGTTCTGAGAAACACGTCTCCTCATTCAGTGAAACAGTAAATGCTACCGTAAAATAAAAAAATTCTTAAAACTTTTGCCATTTTCAGAGTGGAATATTTGTTTCTATAAACGCTGGCATGCGATTCTAAGCACTGGATTTCCTGTTTTCGAAAACAATAAGATTTGACTGAAATTCGAAGAAAGAATTCCATTTTGCGCGTAAAGGTTTAAGTTTGTACACAACTTACCGAGTAACATCTTGATAGTTGCTAATAAAATAATCCTTTTGGTGACTTTCCTGTAGTCCACCGAGAAATAGTTGAACTAAAATCCCTCTCTGTTCAATGGTGAAAAGCTCGTCCGTTCTGACTCTGGTCCATTTCATTTCATACATAATAACAAATCCCTCCCTTCTTTTGAAATTTCGTTCTGTTGCAATGTCCTAAAAATTCGCTCTTCCAAATCGATAGTACTAGTTCCTGCTACACACTAAATCTTTGTTTAAAATTTGGTTTGACCACTCTTATGAAACTAAGAACTTGAAATAACATTTTTGTGTTCGGCATATATATATAGATCGGCCGTGTGCATTGTTGTTAACCAAAAAAGGAATTGCGTAATCTTCCAAATGGACATTCATTGTTTAAGCAACAAACGAGATGCTTATTGTTAATTAAAAAACATTGTTAGCATTCAAAATTTCGATTTGCTTTTTAATGTCTCTTTTAAAGCAGTGCGGTCAAACCGGAATCTAATGTTTTCTGTACCTAACGATTTCTCGTATTTAATGCTACATTTCGAAATCCCAATTTTTTCCATACATGCATCATATTAGAAAACCCGCATATTGCGTTTTGATGTGAATGTTTTCCGGCATCTAACATTCCTATTTGTCAGCCCCAGATTTTTGTTTCATCCCGAATTTAAAATTCTTCTTTTGTAATTTGCACCACGAGGGAGTAAAGCAGTGGTTCTTGAACTTTTGTTCTTCAAGTACCCGGCTTCACAGGATACTGAGTTTTGAAAAGAAAAAAATCTTCCATTCAATGCCACGCTGTCTAGTGGCTATTATTGTTTCTCGAGGTGGCTTCACAGGATCCTGAGTTTTGAAAAGAAGAAATCTTCCATTCAATGCCACGGTGTGTAGTGGCTGTTATTGCTGCTCGAGTTGGCTTCACACGGTACTGAGTTTTGAAAAGAAAAGATCTTCCATTCAATGCCACCCCGTGCAGATGTCTGTTATTGTTGCTCGAGGTGGTGTAGCTTAGTTGGGAGAGCGGTTTACTCCGAAATGAGATGTGCGCGACTTCCAATCACGGAAAATATGTGTTTTCAAAACCCTTGTTTTACAAGAAACCTCAAATGGAGGACGCTAAAGCAGAAGAAATCTTTCAGTCTATTTCTCTTTTATTGTAATTGCACTACCTGAAATGATGAAAAATAAATAATTCTTGAATTAGATTTCATTCAGTAAATATTAGTGGACGTCTGTATTTTTGTGATTGGAAATCTTGCACGTTTAAAGGAACAAATGGAGGTTAATCGGTTATCTATTTATACCCAACTTAGGCGTCCAGGTTCCCTGGGTATTTTCATGCTTTTACTTTTGCACAGCTTTTTTACTTCGAAAGCATGCCCATATTATGCATTTAAAATGGGGGTGTCACCAGTGCCAGTGGCTTTTTGTCACCTGGTTTAAGTACTGGTATTATCACTTGATCTCAGAAATCTGGCAAAATTATGGTTTAAAAATCTACTCGGATTGGTTTTCTTTCTCATTCATATGCAAGTGGTTTCGGTGAACAGACTTCTATCGCAATAGAAACCAAACATCGGAAAATAAATGATAAACTATTGAGAAGGGGAAGCTTTTGTGAAACCAGTGAGAATAAGATGTTGCAGAGTTTTACATCCATCGAGCCCGTGCATTTACTTCCTCAAGGGGTCCCATCCTGTTTCTGCTGTTGTTGTGTTTTCTCTTGTTATCAAGCGAAATGATGTATTATCAACCGAGTGTCATTACATCTTGTAAGTCACATGCTTCCGGTAGATTAAGCCTTTCGAGATTTGCATTTTTACTATTTAATTCGTCATCAAATCTAATCCTGGCCTTCGATAAGTTATCCAGATGTAATGATCCTTTTTTTCTCAATGCAAGTAGAGATATAGAATTTAAACCGACTTCGGTCGGTCGATGTTACATTTTGTCATCCAAGTTATGACCCTTTTTCTCTGTGCCCTGTTTACTGGGAAGGGAGTTTGGGAATTTTTGGGGATTTTTTGGGATTTTTTTTCGGATATTTTTGGGTCAGGGATTTTTGGGGATATTTTTTGAGCACAGGCGAATGGTCAGCGTTTACGAATTTCACTAAGTCGACTAACTTAAGAAGTGTTTAAAAATGCAATGACCCTTTAATAACTCTGTCAAACACCTCGAATGAAATCATTTCATATCATACCCCATCGATAATATAAGGACCTTTAACCAACCAATAATTTGTCGTTGGTTTTGGAGCGGAGGAAAATAATCCTTCTTACATTTCCAGTATAGCTGCTTACTTAATGAAAAATTATCAAAAATGCAAAGACTCTTTTAGTTATTTCGTACTGCAAAGTATGGTGTCAAAGCACAAATAAATGACACTAGCTGTTTGTTCTGTGGACCACATGACTGCGGCCTCACATTTCGCTTCATAACAAATTAGTGTGTATGTGTTTGTTAAATAAAAGGAGGGTATATAAATTTTTTTAGTTAACATGCAAATGCAATGACTTTTTGGATTGCTGGTAAAATCTCATTGAGTACTGTTATTCTCATGGACGGAACAAATATTTTAGAATATTTAGTAAGGAATAAAATGTAATTAGCAATACGAGTCAGAATTTGTGTGCGTGACGAGATTTGTGGCTGATAGTGAGCAGTCACGAACGTTTCAACTTGGGTTGACACGAAGTATCTGGTATGACACACATATCATCATCAATATTGCGGTAACCAGTAGAGATAAAATATTGCGATATTCGAAAATGATTTGTCCTTACATGAATGATTCCTTTTTATTTATATATTTATGTATTTATTTATTTATTTATTTATTTATTTATTTATTATTTTTTTATGATACCATTTATTTATAATTTTACCCAGGTAGCAGACCCTTGCAATCAACGTTGGCCCAACACTGAGCCACAGTCTTCTATTCCAAAAAGAATAGAAGTCAGTGTTGGACCTATGTTAAATTGCAAAGCTGTGCTAGCTGTGCTACCTGGATACTTATTTCATACACTCGCTTTTATTTTGTTCATCTTATTTCTTTAATTTTTTAATTCTCATTTTTATTTAATTTTTTACACATTTTTGCTTTTCTTAATATTTTTATTTTTTAATTTTCATTTCTTTTCAATTTTTTTTACTATTTTCATTTCTCTATTTGTTTTATTATATTTTGTTTTATTTTATTTATTTGTTTTTTATATTATTTATTTTATTTATTTATTTATTTATTTATTTATTTTATTTATTTTATTTATTTATTTATTTATTTATTTATTTATTTTATTTATTTATTTATTTATTTATTTATTTATTTATTTATTTATTTATTCATCTATTTATTTACAATGATAATTAAAGAAATGCTTTTCATATCCGCGTCGAAACCTAGCTAAGAATAGAGTCACGCCCCAACATATTTTGAACAAGAATACAAAACAAATATCGGTTCGTCTCGTAATCATGTGGAAAAACACTATTGCAGGAACCATGCTTAAAAGGAAGGAACTTGGAGCACTTTTTCCATTTCTAGTCAGAGAACTGATACAAATACTGGTTTGTTTCGAGTATATGTCCAGAAATAATGAAAAATGGAACCGCATTTCTTGATTGGAAGAAATTAACTGTGTTCCTTCTTTGGGTGAGAATATGAAACAAATTTTGGTTTCTTACATATTCACCATGCCCAAAGAAACCGACCCTATTCCGACCCTATTCATGTAATTTAAGAAACTTTTAGTTGAGTCCTTTGTGGATAAGAAAATGGAAGAAATACTAGTTCTTTCACAATCTTATTCAAAAGCACTTAAGAATGAGGCCCTTCATCTTAAATGGAAGAAACATGGAGCGGTTTCTCTCTTTGGACAGAAGCATTAAACAAAAATTGGTTTACTTCACATCCCAATCCAAAAATATTTAAGCGAAAGTCTTTTAATCTTAAACAAAAGCAATTAAAACCTAAAGCCTTTTTCCTTGCTTTGGTAAACATGAAACAAAGATTGGTTTGTTTCATACCGAAGCTTGTAGTTCCATCTTGACATGGCTCTAGGTCCCCTAGTTTTTCAGCTCTAAAGAAATTATTTTGATATAAAAAATTTTTAAGAAGAAAAACTATATTATCCACCCACTGTGGGGGTATCACCGATGCCAAAACTGCTTATTGTAACCCAGTTTAGCAAGAGAACTGATAGAAAATCTATCGTACATATATGTTTTCTGAAGGAACTATGATCACATAATACAATAATGCTATATATAAATCCTGTTCTGAGAAACACGTCTCCTCATTCAGTGAAACAGTGAATGCTATCGTAAAATTAAAAAAATCTTAGGCGTTTGCAATTTTCAGAGTGAAATATATGTTTCTATAAACGGTGGCGTGCGATTCTAAGCACTGGACTTCCTGTTTTCGAAAACCATAAGATTTGCCTGAAATTCGAACAAAGAATTCCATTTTGCGCGTAAAGGTTTAAGTTTGTACAAAACTTACCGAGTAACATCTTGATAGTTGCTAATAAAATAATCCTTTTGGTGACTTTCCTGTAGTCCACCGAGAAATCGTTGAACTAAAATCCCTCTCTGTTCAATGGTGAAAAGCTCGTCCGTTCTGACTCTGGTCCATTTCATTTCATACATAATAACAAATCTCTTCCTTCTCTTGAACTTTCGTTCAGTTGCAATGTCCTAAAAATTCGCTCTTCCAAATCGATAGTACTAGTTCCTACTACACACTAAATATTTGTTTAAAATTTGGTTTGACCACTCTTATGAAACTAAGCACTTGAAATAACATTTTTGTGTTCGGCATATATATATAGATCGGCCGTGTGCATTGTTGTTAACCAAAAAAGGAATTGCGTAATCTTCCAGATGGACATTCTTCTACCTCTACCTCCGTTTCTGCTGCCATGCCTCCTCCTTCGTCTGCACCTCCTGGACCCAGTTCTGCGGAAAATCTGACTAAAGCCTTCGATCAAGATGCATCTTCCGATGTTGGTTTCTCCACTCTGTCGGATTTTCCTCCGCTTGACTCCTCCTAACCTTCCCGTGTTCTCTCTCTATCAGAGGACATCACGGCTGATCCTCAAGCTTCCTTCACCGTCGGCACTTTTGCTTCCGGCGATGAGGTGGACCTTTCCTCTGATTCCACATCTCGTGTGTCATCGATCCACGGTAAACGTCGCTCTACTGCCAGTACCGAGGCCCGGAGGAAAAAGAAGAAATCACCTTATTTGACTGGCCTTCCACATCGTTCCACCCGTCTAGCAGGCTCCAAGTCTCTCTTGTCACGTTCTAGCTCTTTCTCTTCAAAGTCCAAGGGTCCTATGCCGACGTTTGAAGATTTCTCGACTCTGCTTACCAATGCCTCTCTTCCTTCAGAACCTGTCTCCTTTGAAGATCTTAACGAGTTCCTCACTCATAAAACAAATCGGGAGGCTTCTCTCATCTTTTTACAGCAGTTTGAAGCAGTTCTTCCCGAGGTCTTCGACCAAGCAACCTCCATCCTCAAATTCCTCCGGCATAATGCCAAGCAACCCGACTACGTCTTGTGGTGTCGTGGCATCATCAATCGCCTCGACACATTCCAGAAAGCTGCCATAGCTGCCCTTCATCCGACGTCGGACTTACCCATTCAAGGTCGCCACTCTGAATTGTAGGGGGTTTGCTAACCCCCTCGCTAACGCTCTCGTTCTGGAAGATCTCTCGCCTCTTGGGGCCGACTTACTCCTTCTGCAAGAGACGAACTGCCACTCCTCGACACTTTTTCATAGATGGCGCACTTGGGACTTCACCTTTCACCGTGCTTTCCGTTACTCTGTGCACGGTGGCACAGCAGGAGAATCAGTCTGTCATCTCCGCATGCCGTGAAAGCTCCTTCTATGCTACGTGGTCGCCAGTGACCCAGTGGTTCACTGTTACACCAAGTCCGTTACATCTCATGGTCAGTTAAGACTCTGCATTAACTTTTTGGTGTTCTTTCGCACTGCGGTGCCCCGCCTGTGATCATTTTGTTCTTCCTCAAGCATTGCTCTGTTTGCATCACGCTGTAAATTTGTCATTACTCATTCAATGTACATATCATCGCTTTTATCAGTTTGTATCATTCCTGTTCTTTTTTCTTTGAGACTATTCCATGTTGCTCGTCTCCTTTGTTTTGTTACATTAAAGCGATTCTGAAACCACCTTTGGCCTTAATGCATGCACTGAGCCTTCGAGACACGCTTTCGACAGGGTTTTGGAACACTGCGATAGGTATGCGCTTCCATTCAGTACATAATACTGCCGCTAATTGTTGCTTAGTAGCAGGCCTTGGTTCCAAACTTCTTATGCGGTGCTCTAATTCATCCCATAGGTGCTCTATGGGATTAACATCAGGGCTCTGTGCTGGCCAGTTCACACACGATACGGAATTATCGTTAAATCACGCAGTAACAGTACTTGCTTTATAGCTCGGTGTATTATCGTACTGGTACCAACATGGCACGGTTCTTAGGTATTGCCACAGAGTTGGTAAAACATAATTGTCCAGAATAACGATGTAGACGTGCTGGTTAACAGGTTTGTCTACGATAACTAATGGGCCGGAACCATACCACAAAAAACACTCCCACACGAGTACAGTGCCAGCTCCAAACTTGACCGTAGGAACAATACACTGCGGGAAATAGCGTTCTCCCGGCTGCCACCATACCCACACACGTCCATCAGACTGATGGATCGTGTATCTGGATTCATCAGTCCATAGGACCCGTTTCCATTGATCTACGGTCCACGATAAATGTTCTTTACACCATGATAAACGACTGTAACGTACCAGGAGATGTCACGTACCTGCCCGAAGGACGCACACGACATAAAGGCAGATAGGAATCAGAATAAAATGTCCGCGTAGCTCAACTGGTAGAGTGACTTATTCCGGAATGAGGGGATCCGGGTTCGAATCCCGGCGTAGACCAAAAATGACGGAGAAATTTACTTCGTTATAATGGCGCCCGAACTATCCGGATGACCCGACCGTTCACAATCTCGCAATGGTGTGATGTTATTTCCACACCGCGAGATAGGAAAAATAAGAGCAGCACTTCGAAAAAAGAAAAAAAATTAGGGGGAGATGATGTAACGTACCAGGAGATGTGACGTACCTGCCCGAAGGACGCACACGACATAAAGGCAGATAGGAATCAGAATAAAATGTCCGCGTAGCTCAACTGGTAGAGTGACTTATTCCGGAATGAGGGGATCCGGGTTCGAATCCTGGCGTGGACAGAAATGACGGAGAAATTTACTTCGTTATACGACGAGTAGCATTCTGTGCGGAGATGAAAGGCTTATGAGCAGCGGCACGACCACGGTAACCCATAGAATGGAGTTCTCTTCGAATGGTACGTGTACATGCCGAGGTTCCAGCATTTTTGCTCACCTGTACACTGAGGTCTTGTGAGTACTCCGTCGATTAGCTGTAACGACTCTCCTGAGGCTTCGACGTCTTCTATCACTGATTTTCTTTGGTCTGCCGGTACGTTTTGCTGCTTCAGGTGCGCCACGTGTCTACCACTTATTCAGTACATACAAAACAGTTGACTTGGGTATGTTTAAGCGCCTCTCGGTTTCTCTTATGGACAACCCACTAACATAACACCCAACAATCTTTCCTTTCTCAAAGTCAGTTCTCTCCCGCCGCGACATTTTCACTCAACCTCACAGTGCGATATAATCGTGGCCAGCTGCAGGCTTGTTTTATACCGTTTGCAGCTGTACCGCGCATCTTAACAACGCTGCGGATCCGTTGATTTGCTTTTGAAGGGGTGTCCGGTGACTTTTGTCAATTTAGTGTATTTTTACCTTGAAACTTTACTAGGTTTCGGCCATCTTTGCTTAGAATTTGAAATAATGCGAGCGATTTACTTTTTGAAATTTGATTTTGTCGTTTACTGTCTGTGTAAGAGTTCCGCTAAATTGCGGAGGAAGAACTATTTTTGTTAAATAGCACCACTATTTAAACAAAGTTAGTTCCACGAATATTTTAGAGAGTAAATATCTCTTAATGAACTGTAAATAGAATATAAGATAACAAATATGGAAAAAATGTGCATTTCCTGACATTTCTTCAAAGCTTAACAATGCTTTGAGACATGTCAGGAAATGCACATTTTTTTTAATGCACATTCCTCCATTCACGCATTCTTCCACCTCATATTGACTATTTATTTATTTTATTTTTAAAGTAATCTGGATCCACAAACACTCTGCGATTCCACACGATTGAGTGTCAAAAAGAAAACTCATTTAAAATGTCATCGAAGCTACCATCATAACTGGCATGCTGCAAGAGACCGTGATTTTATTTCACGCATTCCAATCGTCCTATCTAACCTCGCATTTCATTTTTAACATGAACCGTTTCATGTTCATTTTTGTTTCGCTATGAGTATCAACAAGCATAGAATCAATCGTTAAAAATTGTTGGATTCAACCTGCAAAACCCATGCTTTTCTCATGGTCTATGTTGGTTGCTCCAGAGTTGCCAAAAATAATATCCACTTTATTTTGCACCAAATGGTAGAACACTCAACGTCGTTGACCAGAGGCTCTTGAAAAATAGTTACTTGCTCTTCGAAAGAACTGTGAATTACATTTATTCACTAAAAACTGCTGGTTTCATCCAATTGTGCCGGCACAAGTATAGAATTTGTTCTTCTTTTTGAATTCCTTTCTTTTCATTTCTCTAACATATTTCGATTAAATCTTTTCGCGCAAGTGACGTTTTTTCGTTTAAAATGTCACTACTTAAAACATTACTATCGTACCATCTGTCAGTTGAACTAGTAGCACTGTAACTTCGAACTGCCGTGGCGCAGTGGTCTAAGCGATGGCCTCGAATCATTCGTCCGAAAGGTGTCCGGGTTCGAATTCTGGTTAGGCATGGGTGTTGTGTGTGTCTTACGGCACTGGCTCTCTCCCTTCCCTGGAACCAGTGACTCTAAATTAGGGACGGGCGACTGCTTATAGCCCATTGAGTTGCTCACGGTGGTCGTTAAACCTCCAATAAAAAAATCTTCGAACTTGTGACGTGCCTGCACCGCAGGACGCACACGAGATAAAGGCAGATAGCAGTGAGAGCACATGTCTGCGTAGCTCAGTTGGGAGAGCGACTTACTCCGGAGTGAGGGGACCCTGGATTATATGTCCGGCGCGGAAAAATTTGTATGTTATATTGGCAACCGAACTTCCAGGATGACCCGACTGTTAAGTTTCTCGAAATGATGTAATGTTCTTTCCACACGGCGAAACAGGAAAAATGAAAATCCCTTCTTCAGTGCTTCGAGAAAAAAAATCAAAGTGATGTTACGTTCCACACACCAAATTGTCTGGGAATTCTCAAATGCACGTTCTTCATCGGATGACTGCCTACAGCGACACATGGTCTCTGCTGCACCGTGGACCATGCCTCTTGCCCTCTTTCGGTGGCTGGGGAGATGTGGCGTGCGCACACGAGATAAAGGTAGATAGCAGTGAGAGCACATGTTCGCGTAGCTCAGTTGGGAGAGCTACCTACTACGAAGTGATGAACCCTGTTTCGATGCCCGGAGCGGAAGAACTTGTACGTTACAAACTGTTAAGCACCGGATAGCTAACACACAAAAATCTTTAATTATACTCTGAACTAACTTAAAACACCCAACTTCCAGAAAAGAGTCGGTTTCAACTTACGAAAATTACTGTCCTTTATCATTCAAATACTTCAAGTCTAGGCCTCTACGATTCAGCAGCGCAATAACGAGTATCTCTGCTTTTTAATGAAAAACCACAATTCTTTTAGACTTAGAAAGTCGTGAAAGTACAAACAGCATTAATCTACACACAACTTTACCACACACCACCTCACTTTCCGTTGCTTGCTTCGACATTATATCTCTCGTACTTATCTGTCAACACGCACTCTGATCTCAAGATTGTTTCCAACATACATTCAGAGAGTGAGAAAATATAACTTTAAGGTAGAAAACGCTTAAAGAGAATGAACTCAAATTTTACACAAAGAAAGAAACTAAAAATGAAAGTTAAATGAGAGTATACGGCATAAACGTAATCGTAATTTCAGGAAAAATCTGGCCCGGAAGCGAATTGACATATCTTTTGTTAAACCAGGGCAAACTTTATCCCCTTGTCTTCTAGTTTATGTATTGTACAATCAATCCTCGATTTACCGCCGCCCTTGCATAACGCTATGCCTTGGATTCCCTTGATATAACGCGACACTCTTTTCATCTGCCAACCGCCAATCTACATTACTGGTCCAACCAGCTTTTCCCAACACACACTATACTTGATGAACTGCCTCCTGCAAATTGTGTGGAAATTCCCATCCCGAAATTCCCGAGCGTGGTTCAGATGTGGAGAACCTTAATGTTAAAGACACTGATTCAATTAAAGATGAGAATCAGTGTCTTTTAACATTAAGAAGATTCTTTAAAGCAAACTCGCAGGATGGCGATATTTCAAACGCACTTGTTAAATTGCATTGTGCTCTGGAAATAATTTAATTGAAATCTGAAACACAAATGAAAATGGATGTGGCTTTTTAAAAGGAACTAAGGTATGTGAAATGATTTTGTGTAATGCTCTTAGTTTTTACTTGATAATGTTTTAGTAATTTTTAAACATAACACGATTTTATTTTTTTATTCATTTCCTTATAATTAAAACGAGGACTTTGGCTTCCTACTATGTAAAGTAAATTTCCGCATTTAATGCATATCAGAAGCTTTCGAAATGGAGAGAGACACTTCGAACTACAATGCGCAAAAAGTATACAACACACAACTCCACTTTTTTCTGATTAATATATTTCTAATTCAGTGCTAATTATGATTTCGGTGAACCATAATTAACAAACTTTAGGTTACTTAAAACTAATTTTCAAATTTTACATAACGCCACCCTTGATGTAATGACACAAACGGCGGCGGTACATCAAGGACGGACTGTACATAAATTGTATGTAAATTTCATATATCTTTTATTAAACCCGGACAAATTGTTCCCTTTGTCTACCCAATTCAAGCAATGAAAAACATTCTGTAATGTGGCATTAAAGTGATTGGTGTCACCTTGTCTTACTCCCTTTTCAATTTTTATAAGTTCTATGTCTTTAAACGGTCGAACATTTGCACTATATACACTGGCGTCCAAAAATTAAGGACGAGACGGTTTTTCGAATGTAACTTCGTGCAGAAGTGCTCCACATCGACTCAAATTATACCATAAGATCCCCAAGATGTAAGAATATGGAACAAGTGAGCAAAACCGTCCAAACAAGGAATCCAAAGGATCCCAACCGTCCAAACAAGGAATCCAAGTAGCTTCGAGCACAACTGGACAAAAGACAGAAACGTCCATGTGACAGGCGGCTGCCAAGATAAATCCAGTCTTTAGTAGGAGATATGATCACCCCTGACTGCGTTGCAGGATTTACAACGTCTGTCCATGCTGAGGACGAGTTTGTCAAGGAGCTGTTGAGGCATCGCGGCCCATTCCTCTTGCAGCGCCAATCGCAGCTACGAAATCGTTGCTGGCGGCTCGTGACGTGCTGCCAAGCGTCTCCCGAGAGGGTCCCACACGTGTTCGAATGGATTTAGGTCCGAGGACCTTGCGGGACAATCCATGCGTTGAATATCTTTACTCTCCAACAGCTCAGAGACAGCCACTGTACGATGAGGTGTAGCGTTGTCGTCCATAAAGAGGAACTCAGTACCCACAGCACCTCTAAACAGACGCACGTGAGGCAGGACAGCCTCGGTACAATAGCGGACACCAGTGACTGAACATTTTTGAAAGATGTGGAGGTCAGTACGGCTACCAAGCATGATACCGCCCCAAACTAGAACTCCGCCACCTCCAAATAGGTCGCTTTCGATGATGTTAGAGTGTTTCCGTGTTCCCTGCTCTCTCCAGATGTGTATACGTCCAGAATCGCTCGTCAGACTAAATCGGATCTCATCCGTTAAGAGAACTCGACCCCATTGCTGATCTGTTCAGTTCTTGTGTTCTTGGCACCACAGAAACCGCCGTGTCCGATGAGCAGGCGTTAATGGCACACACCGTACTGGTTGTCGTGCAAATACCACCTTTGTGCAGCCTCCTGGCCACGGTGAAACGTCATAATGGACGTCCAGTTGTCTGTTGCATGAGAATTGCGATTTCTCCCGCTGTCTGCCGTCTGTCTCTTCTCGCCTGTAGGGCAATATACTTGTCGTCGCCGCCGTGGTTGCTCGTGGACGAACACTGCTAAACTCTCGGACAGCTGTTCCTGTCGTTTGAAATGATCTCCAAGCACGTGAAACGATGCTGCGAGCGATCCCGAACTCCTCGGCCACACTAGTCACACTTCAACCTTCTTTCAACTTCCCAATGACGCGACCTCGGGTAAAGTCATCCAGATGTCGTCAACTGGATTGCCTGTTGGCCATATCACACGGTGGCAGCAACTCGACGTCGTTCAAACCGATGTACACCGTGCAATAGCTTTCACCGAATTGCTGAACGTACATCGCCCGTGTGCTTTATACCCTTCCGACACCCCCCCCTTCTACGTCATGCTGCATATATGCGCATGCCCTACCATACCGGACCCTAGTCTATCTCTTGACTGGTCTTTCGGTCCATTCTGCCTGCTCGTTCTGTTGTTATGCTAATTTCTCCTCTTCGTCCTTAATTTTTGCACACCAGTGTATATACAGACACATATATCTCGCACAAACACACGTAAACACACCCACATCTACACTATATTGACAAAAGTCACCCGACACCTAGAAGAGAAATACAACATAGCATTTATTGACATACTTTAGTACGGTGTCGATTCACCTTTGGACTTAATGCATGCACTGACCCTTCGAGACATGCTTTCGACAAGGTTTTGGAACAGAGCGGTAGGTATGCGCTTCCATTCAGTACATAATGCTGCCGTTATCTGTTGCTTAGTAGGCATTGCTTCCAAACTTCTTATGCGGCGCTCTAATTCATCCCACAGGTGCTCTATGGGATTAAGATCAGGGCTCTACGCTAGCCAGTCCACACACGATACGGAATTGTCGTCAAACTACGCCGTAACACTCCTTGCTTTATGGCTCGGTGCATTATCCTGCTGGTACCAACAAGGCTCGGTTCCATAGTATTGCCACAGAGTTGGTATGGCATAATTATCCAGAATATCGAGATAGACGTGCTGGTTAACAGGTTTGTCCACGATAACCAATGGGCTGGGACCATACCACGAAAAACACCCCCACACGAGAACACTGCCATCTCTAACTGTCAGTGTTCTCTTGACCGTAATAGCAGTACACTGTGGTAATTAGCGTTCCCCTGGCTGCCGCCATACCCACACACGGCCATCAGGCTGATGGATCGTGTATCTGGATTCATCAGTCCATAGGACCCGTTTCCATTGATCTACGGTCCACGATAAATGTTCTTTACACCATGTTAAACAACGAGTAGCATTCCGAGTGAAAATGAAAGGCTTATGAGCAGCGGCACGACCACAGTAACCTATGGAATGAAGTTCTCTGCGAATGGTACGTGTACATGCCGAGTTTCCAGCACTTTTACTCACCTGCACACTAAGATCTTGTGAGTACTCCTTCGATTAGCTGTAACGACTCTCCTGAGGCTTCGAGGTCTCCTATCACGGATTTTCTTTGGTCTGCAGTTACATTTTGCAGCTTCTGGCACGCCATGAGGCATCCACTTATTCAGTACATACAAAACAGTTGACTTGGGTATGTTTAAACGCCTCTTGGCTTCTCTTATGGACAACCCACCAATATAACGCCCGACAATCTTTCGTTTCTCAAAGCCAGTTTTCTCCCGCCGCGACATTTTCACTCAACCTCACAGTGCAATATCATCGCGGTTAGCTGCAGGCTTGTTTTTATACCGTTTCCAGCTGTACCGCGCATCTAAACAACGCAGCGGATCCGTTCATTTGCTTTTGAAGGGATGTCCGGTGACTTTTGTCAACATAGTGTATATATACACTGGTGTCTAAAAATTAACGTCACAAGCACAAAAGCATGAATAACGCAAAATCCACCCAACAGAAAAGGAATGCCATAAGCGCATGAGGAGGAAGTATGCGCATGACAGAATGCCAGTCCGAAAGTAATGCAGTAAGTGGCGCGGATTTGGAGGGGCTAGTTTAGAGTATGATTACCCCAAACAGCGATGCGGCTCTCACAATGAGCTGTTTTAAAAGGCTACGAATGAGAGTTTGGGGCAATAAGTGTTACTCTTTCACCAAGGTGCGTCGGTGTCCTGGGAGAGTTTTGGAAGGGGATTGCCGGCTTGCAATTGCTCTTTCCATGGCACCCAAGACATCCCCTATCGGGTTCAGGTACGAAGATCTCTCTGGACACTCCATCCTGTAAATATCCTCGTTCGCCATGTATTCGTTGACTAGTCGATTCCTGTGAGAGACTGGCGTTAGCACACACACACACACACACACACACACACACACACACACACACACACACAAAAGAAACTGGGGGTCAACAGCTTTTCCGAAAAGCCGTTCATAGGGATTTAGGATATCATCCCTGTAGCATGCAGCAGTCAGGGTGCCTCCTCGAAACACGTGAAGTGGGTGCGTCCATCCAGTGTGATGCCAACCCAAACCAGGAGTCCTCCACCACTACGGTGGTCAATTTTCCTAACGTTGGAAAGAAGATTTCGGCTTCCAGCCTTTCTCCAAATGTATACACGTCGAAAACCCGTGTTTAGGCAGTACCAGGAGTTTGGATTCCCGCCTTTCTCCAAATGTATACACGTCGAGAATCGGTGTTTAGGCTGTACCGCGACTCGTCGCTTAAAGGAACACTAGCCCATTGATCATGGCTCGGGGTGATGTTGTCGGGCCCAATTCAGCCGGACTCTCCTGTACGATGCGGCGAGTGGAATACAACCATTGGCCTCCATATAATAGACAGCAATCCAAAATTACACTCGTCCATGACGAGTTAAAAATGATAGCTCACGAGTGACACTACAAGGCACGCGTGTCTTTTTTAAATTCCCACCCGAGTTAAACCTTCTAGTTTTAATCGTTGTCATAAAAATTTTCAAAAATTTCCTGCTTTTCTTCCATAACATTCGTCAGAACAAGAACGTAATTAGTCATTATATACGACTAATTACGTTCTTGTTCGGCATTTTTGAGAACATAATAGTGTCTTGCTTTAAGGCAAAGAACAAAAGTGGAAGCTCTGTTCAGCAAATGCTAACAGCTGTGCCAAGAGAGCCAGCGAGTTGTCCGGCTTCCTGAGCCGTGCAGGTGGTGGGGCTTGAAATGGTGTGGGCCACTCCTAGAACGTAGAGCAAAGAGCATGCACGTGAAACGTTAAGCCGCCCACGGTGGCGCAGTAATATGAACGATGGCTTCGGGCCGTTCTTCCGAGATGGGTCCGGGTTCAAATCCCTGTGAGGCATGGATGCTGTGTTTGTCTTACGGCACTGATTCTCTCCCTTCCCTGGAACAAGTGGCCCTAAATTAGGGACGGGCGATTGCTTAGAGCCAACAGAGTTGCTCACGTTGGTCGTTTAACCTCCAACCAAAATAGAAATGAAAAAAACAAAACAAAAAAAAACGTTAAGGTGGAGAATGGGGAAGATTAGGGAATACAAGAAGTTGATGGGGAGCGCAGTCTTGTTACTAAGACAGGAAATTTCGAAATCTCTGACTAGTGACATTTTCTGCCGACGGTTGGATGCGTATCATATTTTTTTTACCCCTGCATATAGACCTCTCTTCTGAAGTCTTCTACAAGTTGTTTGCTTCGATATCACGGTCTTTTTTTTTTTTTTTTTTGATTGGAGGTTTAACGACTACCGTGAGCAACTCAATGGGCTATAAGCAGTCGCCCGTCCCTAATTTAGGGTCACTGGTTCCAGGGAAGGGAGAGAGCCAGTGCCGTAAGACAAACACAACATCCATGCCTGACCGGGATTCGAACCCGGACCCCTTACGGACGAATGATCAGAGGCCAGCGCCTTAGACCACTGCGCCACCGGGGCGGCTCACGGTTTCTGCAGCAGAGGAGAGCTCCTGCGAGTGTTGCTTGGCTGTCGGCTTCCTATTGCGGCGAGTTGTTAGTAACAAATACCAGTCGTCTTGACTTCTTGTGGCTCCTGGGTGTCCTTGTCCCGGCTTTCTGGTTATTCTTCCAGTTTCTTGAAACTGAAACTGTCTCTGGAGATCATTTGATTCGACCCATTCAACCATCTTGTTGCCTCAGCTTGCGATTGCCCTGGTTTTAATTTACTGATCGCTCTCCACCGTAAAGAGTCTTCTAAGCGATGACTAAGAACCATTCTTCCGCTAACAGTCCAACTCAAGCTTCAATTGCTGCACCTCACTCAGAACAACGTTAAACAAGGTCGTGTGCCAGCCAGCTCGATGACGTACGGTCGTCATTTGCATATTTCCATGGGAGCTGGGACGATGTTGCTTGGATACGTCGACTTAGCGTTTCTTCTTGCACATATCTTTAAAAAATCTTTACAATCGGTCGTCTGGTTTTGGACATATTCTCGAACGTTAATATTTTCGAGCTCGAACCATATTGTGACGTTAATTTTGGTCACCAGTTTACATATAGAACACCTTCAATCATAAAAGTTGCATGCTAAAAATATCAATAAGAATAAAAAGGTAGCTGTCTAAGCATGTAGAAAACCAATCCAAAACGTATAATTAGAATTTTACTACTAAAAGGCATATTAGGTAAAAGCAAGATCTTTCGCAACAGGCGCCCTGTGCGTCATGAGGTTAAAAGAACTGGCGCTAGGAGAACACACACACTTAACATATAGGTAGTCCCGAAGACAACAACGATTCTGGTGAGTGGCATGATATCCTCGTCACAACTCGGTTACAGCGAAAAACAAAGCTGAGAAAGAAAACAACACCAAACAGATGACAAATACATACTCACCGAAGTGATAAATAACCGAAAGGTTCGTTATCAACCCCCGCAATAGGGTACTTCGCACGACACAAAAAGTTAAATAAGCGAATCCATGGTGCATGTACATGTGCAGGTAAGTCATCGTTACAACATACGTCCTTAAAAACGTCAATATACAAACTTTCGGCGAAGAGAGTCATATACCAACCTCTGGTCTTAAGTAATAAATAAGTCTCAGACCAAGAGGGCAGATGAGTTCCAGACTTAACTAGGCGTGCAAGGGCAGTAGTAGTAGATCCAGTCTTTACAGTGTACTGATGTTCAGTCACTTTAACTCACAAATTACGAAGAGCGGATCCTATGTACCATTAAATGAGTGGATCGAAAACCATGGATTCGCTTATTTAACTTTTTGTGTCGTGCGAAGTACCCTATTGCGGGGGTTGATAACGGACCTTCTGCTTATTTGTCACTTCGGTGAGTATAATGTATTTGTCATCTATTTGGTGTTGTTTTCTTTCTCAACTTTGCTTCTCGCTGTAACCGAGTTGCGACGCGGATATCATGTCACACACCAGGATCGCTGTTGTCACACACCAGGATCGCACCAGTGATCGCTGGCACTACCTATATGTTAAGTGTGTGTGTTCTCCTAGCGCCAGTACTTTTAACCTGATGACGCACAGGGCGGGCGCTTGTTGCGAAAGATCTTGTTTTTACCTAATATGCCTTTTAGTAGTAAAATTCTAATTGTACGTTTTGGGTTGGTTTTCTACATGCTTAGACAGCTGCCTTTTTATTCTTATCGATATAGAACACCTTTCTGCATATCTAAACCAGTCGAAAATTTGTGCCATTGGTCACTTAGTGCAATTAATCCCGACAAACACACCTCAATCCACAGAGGAAAAGAGATAGAGGTTCAGCTCTCGGGGGTGTTTTTTACCAGCGCCTCAGTGGTTCGATATGAAACTAACGATACCAATGGCTATATAAGTACTAGCTCATAGGCCGCGCCATGCACGAGTGGAAAAGCTGTGACTGAAATTTTCATAACACGAATCGTAAAATATATATGCATACATACACATAAAGCCCTTATAATAGGCTATGTCTGTAATATGTATATCTTGTGTTTCTTCAAAACTTTTATAGGTTTCATGAAGATTGGTTTGCACGCCATCGCCCTTGTTGTTCTCTATTGAAGCGGCATTTTCTTTCAGTTTTGTCTCCTTCCATCTTGTACTACAAAGAAAACATTCCACGGAACCAATTTTTTTTTTTTAATTTCCATCACAGTGAATCAAAACTATGCTTGCAGTTACTTTCTTACAATTTTACTCGTTCCTCTTCATAAAATAAAATAACGCTAATTCCTTTTTATATTACTCTGCAATTTTATTCCTTTTTATGAAATTACTCTGCAATGCAAAAAATATAAAATAAAACACGACATAACAGAACAAACGTCGCAGGCAGTTGTTCGAACACGTGCGTGTTGCCACAGATGAAGTTGTTTGTCTTACTAACTTTATTTTATTTTCCGGTATTTCTCCTTGATTTTTTTATTGGAGGTTTAACGACCACCGTGAGCAACTCAGTGTGCTATAAGCAATCGCCCGTCCCTAATTTAGGGTCACTGATTCCAGGGAAGGGAGAGAGTCAGTGCCGTAAGACAAACAGAACATCCATGCCTCACCGGGATTCGAACCTGGACCCCTTTCGGACGAATGATCAGAGTCTATCGCTTATACCATTGCACCACCGTGGCTGCCTCCTTGATTTTACGTATCATGCGATAGCGGTGAGCTTAGTTCCGATTTTGGCCACCGGATAAAAGCAGGGACAGACGTAGCCTATTATATAGATTTCATAGCATCGCCAAGAGAGTTGTAAACTCTTAGAAAAATGATAATAAAAGAAAGACTTTCACGACTACGATCACGGCGCTTAAGTTCCATGTCCGTCCACTATTCTTTCAAGGTCTTTTTTTTTTTTTAATTGTAGGTTTAACGACTACCGTGAGCAACTCAATGGGCTATAAGCAGTCGCCCATCCCTAATTTAGGGTCACTGGTTCCAGGGAAGGGAAAGAGCCAGCGCCGTAAGACAAACACAACATCCATGCCTCACCGGGATTCGAACCCGGACCTTTTTGGACGAATGATCAGAAGCCCTCGCTTAGACCACTGCGCCACCGGGGCGGCTTCAATGTCTTCGGGGCCAACCTTGCGTTAAACTGTTTACGTTAGCTTCTATGGAAGATTTACCTCTGGGTCTACTCGATACCCATCATGTAGCACCCCCAAGGCGTGCACATAATGTCACTCACACACGCACACACACGAACGCGCACAATACATCATGCACCACTCTGCACGATGTTATCTGAATCATTCCAGAAGTTCTTGAGCGCAGTTAATGCGTGAATATGCCGACAGGCAGATACACGCATACGGAAGAAATTACTTTTCGATTACTCCAAAATTCGAGAAAACCGAAGACAAAGGTATCAAGATTGACATGCAATCACGATAAAATCGCAAACAACTTTCCTTTTCGATGTAAGCTTTGTAACGCATGCCGTGGAGAGACAAGGAAATTGATCGTAAGTAATGTTTTTCCAATTCTGGGAAATGAAATAACGAAAATCTAACAACATTTTTGTCTTAACCGAATAAGGATGTCATTTTTTCTTCATGTGGTTCAAAAGTTTTTTTAAAAGAAAAGAAACGAGTTTGCTTTTCTTTTTCGCAAACAAATATGCTTGAATCACTTCCGAAAGTCAATACTTCACGCCCAGCTCCTCTGGAAATCTATTTTTAATTATTCGATCTACTTTAACCGATAGTTAGTTTGCATACTACCACTTTGCTTCGTCTCTTCTCTTTTCTTTTTTTTCAGTCTAGATATTAATCGCAAAAGACTTACCACTCTGTAGTCAGTACAGCGATCTTTTCTTTCTCTCGCAGAAACAATTTTTTTGCACTGCATGTTCTTTTGCACGCCGACAAGACTTGGTTGACGCACGTTATGTAGCTTCTCAAACAAATTCCCTTACGAGTTTAAATATTTGCGCTTGTATTTTACCTTTGTTTATCATCCCATTTGCGAACTGTTTAATTTAAATTGGCTTGCAGCTATTTCGAAAGTTAATTTACTTAGGAATCAAGGAAAGAAATGAATGGAAAGAAGCTTGACTGCACATGTACACAGGGAAATGATAGTCTAAGACTTTTTTTTTTCAGTTACGCTACATTGAATATGTTTTATGTATAGCTTTCATTTTGCAGTGCTGCTACTTTATAAATATTTGAAAACAGCAAAACTCCAAAGAAAAACTTGGAATCAACAGCGAATGGAAACGTTAATTGAAGTTCCGAAAATGCATGAATTATACAAAGATATTTATTGAACTACAACAAGAAAGATCACAAAAATATGAGCTCCCCCCCTCTCCCCACCCACTTCAAAATGTGCTAATCTAATTAATTTTGAGCACAAACGGAAAGCATAATTTAATTTGAAAAAATAAAATGAGCAATTTCTGCGAACGTTTTCCTGTTAGAGAGAATATTTAGTAAAAACTATAAACTTATGCTAAGTGTTCGTGACAATGGAAAAAAATTATGTGCTTTCTGTTATTTTCGATAAGGTTCAAATTTGGGTTGTTGTTGTTTTCGTTTTTTGCGGACCAACAAAAGAAAAGATATCATGTAACTCATGGATCAGAAGACTTTAATTTTATTTTAGTATACAGAAAAAACGTTTATAAAGGCAATTATTTGTATCTTATTTTTCGGCTTATAAGTTAATATGGGGTATATGTTAAGTGGAATACATTTCTCAGTTTCATCTTTATTCACAGATAAATCAATTCTGAGTATAAGATGAGGCTAGAACAAATAGAATTATTGTTCCGAAATTCTGTAACTATGTTTCGGTAAATATAAAAAGGAAGAGAAAGTGAAGTATAATAACTACCGCATTTTTCTTTTCAGCAAAAAGTTAAATTTCATACGCATGTTTTTTCTTACGAACTGAAGCTGCCGTATCCCTTCCCTCCGACCGACCTGTAGGAGGGAAGGGATACGGCAGGAATCTGTTAATAATAGGATCATTATGAGTAACGTTCCCCATGAGAACGTTACTGTTTTTCTTTATGAACTGAAGCTGCCGTATCCTTTCCCTCCGACCGACCAGTAGAAGTCGCCGTGCAAAGGTGAAGAAACAAACGCAAGGTCGCACGAGTGTACCAATTCAGAGTGTTGCTTGGAAGGTAAGTTATCGTTTGTTGCTCTCTCACAGAGTTCGACTAAAATCAGGAACGAATAGAGCTTTTCATTTCAATCGCAAGTTTGAAATAAATTAAGATAAATATAATAAATGGAAACAGTCGTGGATTTTAATTCAGTTGAGAGTTACGATTCAGAGACTCATAAAGCGATAAAAAAGACTGCCTTTGTTAGCCGCTGGCCATTGCTGCTGTTAAAGCGCATGCGCCATAGACTGTCGGCACGATTGTCACCAGTCAATCAACCACCTCGCAACGACGTGTTTCAGAGGTTTAATCAAGGCGAGATAAATGAGATGCACACATTGTAGTTCTGGCAGCTTTGCAAAACCAGGGCTTAATCTCACCATCTGGATCTTTAAGCGGTGGCTAAGAGGATGCATTAATACAGAGGGTGAGTCGAAAGTTTAGCAATATTTGCATAAACGCATGTGCTGCGACGGGTATGTCACGTGTTTAAACTAGTTCAAGTCAGACACTGCAGTCAGTCGAAAGGGATATAAAGTGGCAATCGTTGGTGTGAACAGCGTTTCATGTCGTCGTTCTGTCTGTGGTTGGGACATGATGAACAGCCACAGCCGGTTAATCAGGTAACTTTTGCTTTACGAGTTTGTACTCGGCCGTAGACGCTGCTCAAGCAACATGTAACATTTGTCATGCGAAAGGGGAAGGTTCCATGGACCACAGCACCGCAACCAGATGGTTCAAGAAATTTCGCTCAGGTGACAGAAACCTCGACGATCAGCAAAAGTCAGGTAGGCCGCAAACCGTGGATTCGGAGGCCGTGCGTCAAGCTGTAGAGGATAACCCGACAACCAGCACTCGGAGATTATCAGGTGAGCTCGGCATATCACAGATCACATTGGTTCGTCCCCTTCAGGAGCTCGGAAAGTTCTACAGGAGCCGCCGCATTGTCCCACACGAACTGACACCAACTGAAGCAAACCGCCGAGTGGAAGTGTGCGCGAATCTTCTAGAAAACCCATGCGATGTACGTTTCATCAAGGGAATTGTTACATGCGATGAAAAGTGGGTCCGTTTTCGTAATCCTAACACACAACGGCAGTGGTTGAACCTAGGCCAGCTTCCGGAAACTGTTGCCAAACGTGGGTACTTCGAGCACAAGGTGATGCTCTGCATCTAGTGGAATTTCGAGGGCCGCCCCGGTGGCGCAGTGGTCTAAGCGATGGCCTCTGATCATTCGTCCGAACGGGGTCCGGGTTCGAATCCCGGTGAGGCATGGATGTTGTGTTTGTCTTACGGCACTGGCTCTCTCCCTTCCCTGGAACCAGTGACCCTAAATTAGGGACGGGCTACTGCTTATAGCCCATTGAGTTGCTCACGGTGGTCGTTAAACCTCCAATCAAAAAAAAAAAAAAAAAATTCGAAGGAATAATCCGATACGAATTTGTTCTAGACGGTCGGACCATGAGCGCCAACCTCTACTCTGAACAGCTGGAGCTGATGTATACCGTTTTGGATATGTACCCGGCGCTGGTGAACAGAAAGCGCGCTCTCCTACAGAAGGACAACGTTCGGCCTCATACCGAGTGAACGCCCCGGGCAAACCTCTAGGAACTTGAGAGCATCAAACTAACGCCACAGCCGTCATATAGTATGGACCTTGCCTCATCGGATTATTACTTGTTCCGGTCCATGGCCCACTTCCTTTGCGGGAGGTACTTAAACAACCAGGAGGAGGTGTCAGCTGGGGTGAAGGAGTTCTTCGCCTCAAAGGACAAGAACTGTTACAGGCGCGGAATCGAAGAACTGGCAGACAGATGGCTACAGATGGTGTAACACGATGGCCTAGTCAGCATTTGTCGTAAACGTACGTATGGAGACATAAAGTGATCCAAATATTGCAAAAAGTTGGACTCATCTTCTGTATACGACTGCTGCCTCTCCAAACCAGCCACGGCGATTTTAAATGTTTCCGTTGAACGGAAATATCCGTTTCAGCAGCTTTAAACAAGTTCTTAGTGAAGGGGATATTAAATTTCCTATGTTTTCGGATTGGTTCATAGGCGCCCATAGCATTGTTTTCAGGAGGAGGTAAACAGAAATTGATCAGCTGGGTTGGAACAACGACTTCAAGTATGTTCGGCGTTTCGTTCGTTTTTTATATCAATAAATGTATTTTTATAACATAATTGTTACTTTTATTTTTAGGTGCCTATAGAAATGAGTATGTGCTGTTTAAAATCTTTAAAAGTGAATTTCTCAGAACCATGTTGTTGTGGATAAGTCGTTGTTCACACCTAGCTCCTTAATTCTGACTTCAAACAACATGCAAAAACGCCACACGCAAACTTCCTCTGTCCCTTCTTGTTGTCTAATCAGTATACACAAAGCATTAATTTAACTGAAAATCAGAAGATCCAAAAACTTCATAAAAGAGGCGGATAAAGTAAATTTGACAGCTTGTTGAGACAATAGCGAAATTTCTTTGCTGTTTTTCTGAGCCTTGGGCCTTTCTGCTTCTTGTGACATATGCGCCACGAAACCCAAGGGATCACTTAATCGGTCATCAAAGAAAAAAATGCCCTCAAGAATAAGTTCTGGAGACAATTTTAGATCTTTGTCAAGCAGTGAACGCGTCTGCTGCGGAAAATGATATGTTTTTCATTCCTTTGCCTTTCATGCATTACGTACCTACGTTGTCTAACATTCAATACAAGAACTTAATATTTTTTTCTGTACATTCACAACGTTTTCCCTACTTTTAGTGCATACACACGCATTCAGAAGTCCAGCAGAAAACTGAGCAATCAGAAATAATGTCATCGCAAAAATCTTTGTAGTACCTTCCAAAACCAGAAACTGTACACTGAGAAAAACGTTTCATTAAAAAAAAAATTGTTGAATCAACAAAAAAATTTGTCGATATACAGTCAACAAAAAAATTTGTTGACTGCATATCGACAAATTTGCAAAATTATTGTTGATTTAACAAAATTTATTGTTATCACGACAAAACGTTTTGTTCATTTAACAAAATGATTAGGTCGATTTTGGGAATTTGTTTGATCCAACAAAAGATATTGTTATCATGACAAAATCTTTTGTTGCTGCAAAACATGTTGTGTCACGATAACAATATGTTTTGTTGCAGCAACAAAACATTTTGTCATGATAACAATATGTTTTGTTGGATCAAACAAATTCCCTAAAATCGACATAATCATTTTGTTAAATGAACAAAACGTTTTGTCGTGATAACAATAAATTTTGTTAAATAAACAATAATTTTCAACAAAATAATTTTGCAAATTCAACAATAAATTTTGTTGACTGTATATCGACAAATTTTTTTGTTGAATTAACAGAACGTTTTTCTCAGTGTATAGTCAGATTTTCAGGGTGGGTAAGTGCCCTCTCTTTCCTCTCCCTATGGGCGCCCATGGATTGGTTTCTTATGATATTGCGTTTCAGGATCTCAGATCACGACAATTTAAGGCACAATGTTTTATTTTGTTTTGTTTTTTCATCATTGAGAAATTTCAATGACCGATCAATAAATTGATAAGAAATTTGTCTTATAAGTTGATGTCCGGACTTCTGAAGAAAAAATGTTCGTCATATACGCTGAAAAATACGGTAACTTTATAAATCTACTATAGTTTTGCATGGAAACCTGGTCCAGCTTCCTCAGCACTATTTTCTTGCGACGACGGTTGATCGTTTCAGGTGCCACATGTCACGTTGGTGATTATCGGTTTTAAAGAGTTCTTTCCAAGCTCTTGAGGCCACACCGGTGGCACAGTGGTCTAAGCGTTGGCTTCTGACCATTCTTCCGAGAGGGGTTCGTGTCCCGTTGATGCATGGATGTTGTGTTTGTCTTACAATATTGGCTCTATCCCTTCCCTGGAACCAGTGGCCCTAAATTAGGGACGAGCGACTGCTTATAACACAATCAGCTGCTCACGGTGGTCGTTAAACTCCTAATAAAAATTAAAAAAAGAAAGATGATACCGAATTTTAGGGTGTAATGAGCACGTCTTTTGAATCCGTTCAGACGCGAATTAAATTTATCAAAGCTATTCAAAGTCAATGGAACCGGTATGGAAAACAAAAGTATCTGACGGAAGAAAGACATTTTTCAAATGGGGTTTTTAATCCCGCAGATATTGCTGTAAACGGAATCGTGAACTTACGTCCTCTGGTGACAGACTTGTGCGTTAAGGAAAATTTGAAAATATATGAGAAACATTTCGCAGCGGAAACGCTCTCCAACAAAGAACTTTCCAAATCTGACCCTTAGAAGCAGAGATATATAGACAAATATAAAATATGCATTACGCCCCCTGACGAGAAAACAATACATTATTTTAGGAATAAAGTATTATCAAAAGGTTTTCCGATGTGAGCGGTATCAGTCCAAGAAAAAAAAATTTAGTCGAATTTTCAAGAGCTCGGATTTTGCTGCAAATATATCAGAAGCGGAAATTAAGGCTTACGCCCTCTGGTGGTCAAACCATTTTTTACCGAAATTAGAAATTATATGAAAAACTATTTTCTTCAGGAGCTGTATGTGATACACGAAGAATTTTTCAAATCGGAATTTTAGAAGCAGAAATAACGCAGAAAGCGCACTTTACCTTTGCGCTCACTAGCTGAAAGTCTGTGATTTACTTGAAAATTTGAATTGATATGGAAAACATTTCGCATCGGAAACACTATCCAACAAAGAAGGAATTTTTCTAATCGGACTCCTAGAAGTAGAAATATTGACAAAAATAAGATACACATCTATGCCCCCTGGCGTGGAAACAATGCATTATTTTAAGAATAAAATATTCCTAAAAGGTTTGCCGACGTCAATAGTACTGGTCCACAAAATAATTTTTTTCAATCGAGATTTTAGAAGCTCAGATTTTGCTGAAAATACATCAGAAGCAGAAGTTAAGACTTACGCCCCCTGGTGGCCAAACCATTTTTTACCAAAATTAGAAATTATATACATAGGATTTCCCACCAGGAGCTGTATCCAGTGCAGAAAGAATTTTTCAAATTGGAGTTAGAAGCAGAGATATCGGTGGAAACGCAATTTACCTTTACGCCTCCGAGCGGAAAGTCTATGAATTACTTGAAAATTTTGAAATGATATGAAAAACGTGTCATACCGGAAACTCTATCCAATAAAGAAAAAAATTTCAAATCGGACCATTGAAGCAGAGATATTGACAAAAATAAGATATAGGTCTACGCTCCATGGAGTGCAATATTTTAAGAAGAAAATATTCCGAAAAGTTTTATCGGCGTGAGTGGCATTGGTCCATAAAAGAATTTTTTCAATCGGGATTTTAGATTGAAAAAATTCTTTCAAGGCAAATACATCAGAACAAAAAATTAACACTTACGCCCCTGGTTGCCAAAGTATTCTTTACCATAAATTAGAAATTATATCCAAAAGATTTTCCACCAGAAGCTGTACCCGCTGAAGACAAAAAAATTTTCAAATTGAAGTTTTAGAAGAGATATCGGGGAAAACGTAATTTACTTTTACGCCCCTAGCGGAAAATCTATGCGTAACTTGAAAAAGTAACTATACGTAAAATGGTCTTCGAAATAAATGGAATCGAAATATAAAAGATTTTTTTCAATCGGATGTTTGGAAACAAATATGTATAATAGAATGTATTTTGAATTCCACATCATCTGCATTTACGCCCTCCAGCGGTGAAATTGCATATCGTAAAAAAACGAAATGAAGGATCATCATTCGCATATTTCAAGCTTCTCAATGCAAAAAGAGTTTTTCAAATCGGACTAATAGTTGCAGAGATATGGTGTCTATAGGAGGACGGACGGACAAACCGATAATATAAACATGATCTTTTTTTACAAAACACGAGCTAAAAATGCTCTCGAGAGATATGGCGATGAAGATGAATGAGTATCCCGATTAGGATAAATCATTCACCAAGGTAGGACGGTTTCGAAAAATGTGAAAGGCTTCTAAAAAGTCAAGATCAAACAGAAATCTGGGTTTTTCTAACAATTTTGCGTCATCGTATCAAACAGAAATCTGGGATTATTCTCCCATCGATGCTGGGATATGAAAGACTTATTTAGTTCACATTTCTTAACATACGACTGGTGTTCTTTCGGCCTGAATCTAAGAAATCTACGTGTTCAACCAAAGTATGATAGGAAACAATGACACGGGATGTGACATATAAACTACTGTTGGTGAAAATTGCAACACCATGAAGGAATGATGGTAATCACGTGAAACTTACAGTATATGCAGAGCAGGGTAGGACATGCAAATTATTAGAAGTGCAGATTCATTGCGCATGTCTGGACCTTGCAGCGCCCTCCGAACAGTCGAGTGAGGGGTATAAAGAGAGGGCTGTTTAGGATACACACCAGTAAGAGCCACGGATGGCTTAGTGGTTAGCGAATCAGACTGTCCATGCAAGGTCCTCAGGCTGGATCCTGGGCTGATCTTTCAGAGATGGTGTGATTTACAAATAATCGCTGAATATCCGCCGTTCATCCGACGAGCACGTTAAATGAAGGCCCCAGCCTGGACCCACTGGTTAAATGTGTATCCTTTCCTATACCACCACCCCCCGAAATTCTCTCACCCCTCTATGTGCAATATCGTACCTGTACGGTGGCGCCATCTACTGTACTCTAATCTCACTACAAACTGTTCTGTCAAAGTCGCTAGACTAGCTCTCATTCCTTCCGTTTCTGTGTCCTGCCCAAAAGGCCAACTCGCTGTAGGTGGCTGGGACCTAAACTCTACTTACTGTGGACGGAAGTCCTACAAGAAAATGACAAATACTGCCAGCATACACACCAGTAGTACATCGTAGACAGAGAGATGGAAAAAGGGTCTCCAGAATTCAATAATGCCTCGGTGACGACGAAGGGCGCAATATCACCCTACGGCAGAGTTTGAACGGGGACGAATGATTGGTCTGCGTGAAGGTGTATTTTCGTACCGCGACATTGCGGCTCGGACAGCACGTAACGCCACGACAGTAACGCGCGTGTGGCGGCAGTGGACCGAGGAAAACCAGGTGCATCGACAATCCGGCAGTGGACCGAGAAATGTGACGACATCGTGGGATGACCGACACCTCGTTCGTGTGGCCTAGACGAACCGTTCCGCATCTTCGCAAGTGTTAGCACAACAGTGGAGCACTGCAACAGGTGTGGCATTGTCTGCCACCACAGTTCGACGCCGTCTGCTGCACATAGGACTGGTTGCACGCATTCCTTTGCGGCGGATTCCTTAATTACCGAAAGCTTGTATATATTACATCACAAAATGAGTGCCTGTAACGATGATTTTCCGTACCATGTTCCCTACCTTTGAAAAGTGCTCATAGACCGTAATGAATTAACTTAATTTTGTTTACTGTGTTTCCTATGTTTACGATAAGATATCCATCCTTTTTTGCTAGGTTTGCGCATGTGTCAAGTACTTACCCTACGTCACTGAATTTTAACTATATAATTCAGTAAGTTATCTCATACATCTGAAGATGGGAGTCGCAGGCAACCCCGAAAGATCTCATGTACATTTATCGCTCATGTGCTGTTTTTAACTGTAATTAAAGTTTTAAATATCATATGGTTTTAGATATCAATATCATGAATCGTGCTTCGACGGCTATTTATTATTGAGGTTCTATGTTTTTGTTTTGCAGAATTGTTATTCGCAGAATCCGACAGATGGCGCAAGGTGTCTCCTGATGACGAATGTATGAGAAATGCACAATCAGTAGTCATGTTATCCGTACAGCAGAAGGCGATGTGTGTGTTATGGCTTGCGGAATTAAAGTATGTCATTAAAGTTAAAAGACGGTACCGTTTAGGGTATGGTTGTAATCCTCCGTCGACGAATTCAAATTAGCGGTGGATGAAACAGTTTAAAGAAACTGGCAATGTGGAACATCGTGGAGGAGCCGATAAGCCTAGCGTCAGCGGTGAGACGGTTGACCAAGTTAATGAAAGTTTCCGACGAAGCCCCAGGAAATCCGTTCGTAAAACAAGCAGAGAACTGTACATTCCAAAAATCGACAGTTCATGATATCTAGCACAAGAAATTAAAGTTTCATGCTTATAAAATTCAAATAGTGCAAAAGAAGCATGTAAATGATCACACTCTGCGATACGATTTCGCTGTGGATCTGCGATACGATTTCGCTGTGCTGAATCGAGTGGAAAACGACGAAAACTTTCTCAGTACTGTAATTTTTAGTGATGAATCCACATTTCATGTATCAGGTATTGTGAATCGTCACAACTGTAGGATATGGGGCAGTGAACCGCCTCATGCTGCTATTGAACTGGAACGTGATTCTCCAAAATTTAATGTGTGGTGCGCACTATCAAAAAAGAAGTGATTGGACCTTTCTTCTTTGCGAAAAAAACATAAATGGTGACATTTAGTTGGATATGTTAGAAAATGTCGCTATATCCCAGATCAAAAGATATGACAACGTCGTTTTCCAACAAGACGGCGCACCTCCGCATTGGTCATGGTGTGTACGTAAGTGCCTAAATGAGCATTTCCCCAATGGATGGATTGGGCGTGGTGGTCCCATTCCGTGGCCTCCTCGCTCTCCAGATCTAACTCCATTGGATTATTTCATGTGGGGTTATGTGAAGGATCGTGTCTATCAGATGCCTTGTACTAATTTGCAGGAACTGAAGCAGCGTATCACAGCTGCTATTAATTCCATAACTTCTCAGATGCTTACCAATTCATGGCATGAAATCGAGTATCGCTTGGACGTACTACGGGCAACCAAGGGATCTCACATCGAAATTTATTAACTTGTGTAGTTACATTGTAAGTTAGTACAGTCAGTTTCTTTCTATCTGTTTAATGTTTTGTTTCATATAATTTTGTAATGTGTCCAATTATTCACGGATACCCTGTAGTATACGTTTTTTTATATATATCGGAGTGACGAGTGTTTCAAGACTTACGGACTTTGGGGAAATTTCCAACTATTAACTGGCAGGAGTTTCTGAACAAACTGACTCCTCTTTAGCGGGAGCGGTCGCAAAATTATGAAGTTATAGATGGGTCATTGTACTCTAAGAAAGGTCTATCCTCTCGTTTTGAGTATCAACCGGCGGAGCCCTCACAATGGCATTACTCATGAAATTCCATAATAAACCCATCGCAGCCATCTAGGAATAGGAAAAACAAGCTTCGTGAAGTTGCCAACTGGCCGTGCATGCATCAAAGTATCCTCGTATACTTACGCAGTTATGACTTATGTCAGAGATAGAATTATAGTAATAAACGACATGCCAGTCACTTAATATCTAGTTCTATTAGGTGTGCAACATAATTCTCGGCCACAGGCACGACACGTTGACAGCAAATTATAACAAATCGAATTCGTACCTAATCAGGGAAATAATCCCCGTCGTGTTGGACACATTTGAGCCATCGGTCAGGAGCTGCCGAATGCCACTGCGGAAAAAAGAGGTATATTTCGAGTTGATAAAGTCATCAATACTTGTGTGGACCTCCTCGACAGAAGTGAAGTGCGTATCACTCGGGTGATGTTGCAGTGAGCGAAAGAGGTGATATGTTGCAGTGAGCGAAAGGGAGAATACGCCAAATGGGACAAAATCTCCCATCCCATGTCGGCGATCGTGTTTAAAGTCGTTTACGCGGTGTGAGGACGCGCGTTATCCTGAAACAACAGGACTGACCTTCTGCCCTTGCCGGTGTATGACCTTTAAGCCTCCATTACGTCACTCACACGAATGAGTTGCTGACAATAACGCTTAGCATTTACCGTTTCACCAGGTTTGAGCAACTCATAGTGTACGACACCGCGCTGATCCCACCACACGCACAGCAACAACTTCGTGGCATGGATATTCAGTTTGGCGGTACTGGTGGTAGGCTGACCTGGAAAAACCCACGATTTGCGCCGCTTAGGATTATCGTAGAGGATCAACTTCTCATCACGGGTCAAAATCTTGTAGAGGAAATCCTTCTTCTTGAATCTGGAGAGCAAGGACACAGCAACATCGTAGTGCCTAGACCTGTTCGCAGCTGTGAGTTGGTGGGGCACCCAAAGGCCCTCCTTGTGAATCCGTGCAAGCTTGTGAAGGCGCTTTGCAATGGTTTGCCGTGTTACTCCGAGTTCCTGGGCGAGCTCTGACTGTGTGCGACAGGGATCCGCGTTCAACAGTTGTTCCAGTTCCTCATCATCAACTTTCTGTGACTGTCCCGGACGTTCTGCATCACGGAGATCGAACTTTTCCTGCTTAAACAGCTGGAAACACTTCTTACACGTACTGTAGGACATAGCAGCCTCACCCAAAGCAGCACAAATCATTTGCTGGGCTTCCGCGGCACTTTTTTTCAGCAGAAACATGAACAGGAGGCAGTGCCTCTAATGTTGCTTCTCGAACGACATTGCTTTTACCGTCAACTTTCGCCTTCTTCTGTCACTACAGCTGTGGTTACGGTTGCATGGAAAGCTGTTGAATGGCACTGCAATCAGCCATTATCGCGCACAGCTATTTGCATTTGCCGACGTTCTATGATCGCTTGCGTGTAGGAGCCGAGAATTAAGTTGCACACCTAATAGTAAACATCTTTGAGACGTAATATATGTAGATTTATTAGGTCTTTATCCTATTTATATTAAGCATAAGGCTCTATATATTGTTTTCATGCTTAATAGACATATGATATAGTGTATGTTGAGGCTACCCGAAATTTAAAGCAAGCCTTATCAGATTCTTTATTTTTTTCTCAAGATCCGTTGCGCGACATTTACCGTGCTTTGGACTGGGTAACAGACTCATATTATTTCAGTCTCCAAGCACATATTTACAAGCAGACCAAACGATTCCCTATGAGTTCTCCTCTGTCTGATGTTCTAGCAGAGGCTGTTCTTCGTCCGCTGGAGAACCGTATCCTCAGCGTATACTCTGACTCCTTAAGAGTTGCTCCAATACTCCGATGACATCTTCTTTGTTTGGACCGATGGGAAGGACTCTTTGCGGCAATTCTTAACGACGATCAGTGCTTCGCGTCGCACACGATATTAAAATTTACTATGGAGTGCGAAACAAATGTTTTGCTGCCTTTCCTTGACGTGCTAGATGGAAAACCGCCCACAGTGGTTCTTCACTCAGAGGTACATTACAAGTCTACATATGTTACAAACGTTATCCTCCCTGCATCTGCGTTCCAGGATGCCCACAAGTTGGTCTTTTCAGATTTAGAGCTAAACGGCAATTTCAGCTCTTCTAATCACACATCGAGACAGTGCCACGCAAGTTTCGGATGCTGGTGCATACTCCATCCCCTTGGAGTACTTTGGTGGTTCTATAAAATATAAATTTGGTATGACCAAGAGGTCCTTCAAGTGGAGCTTCTTGAGCACAAGCGTGATGTAAAACAGGACAGGCTAAACAACAGCTTTAGAATTCAAGTTAAAAACCACTCTGCTGTCCCTAAATGAGATGAGATAAAGGAGATCGCTTCATAAACCAACGCGACAGCCACTGCATATAGGGAGACTATTGAGATCCTATCCAACCCAAATGTTTGCAACGAGGACGTTTCTACTGACTTGCCTGCTATTTGGCGCGTACTCCTCGGTGTTCCGCACGTTTTATTCTGAGAGTGATGTACCGTGCGCGAAGCTTTACCCTTAGTACATCGTTTATGTTTTTAAATTTTAATTACAAACTCTCATTCTTCACACTGAACCATTTTCTTGACGAAGTCACTCGTCTGGTGCGGAAAGCTTCCGTGTTTATGCTTGTATATATCAGTTTACACCAAATAAACGAAGTTGTTTTGTACGATTACATATATTGTATATTAGTTATTACTGATAATGTTACAAAATGGGTGGAAGCATTCCCAATAAAAGCTGCTACTGCGCAGATACTACAGGTGATATGTTAGTGTTACCAAATGAAATCTTTTCAAGATTTGGCACGCCTAATTACCTAACATCAGATAATGTTGCACAATTCATATCTGAATTATTTGAAAAAATGTGCGCGAGGTTGCAAATCAAACATAATTCTTCTTGCAATCATTAGCACGCTTCCCAGAACTACAATACCAAGAACCAAAAAGGACCATATTATTGATTTTCTGGGCTTTCCAATGAAAAAAGAATTTTCGGAATCGGATTAATAGTTGCAGAGATACGGTACCCACAAGACGGACGAGAGGACAAAGTGATGCCATAAGAACGTCCTTTTTTTCACAAAAGACCTACTAAAAAGTAAGAGCTGTTGCTAAAAGTAAGAGACTCTTCGCCGGAAAAACCAACAGACGAAGCTCCCTGAGAAATTCGTTCGATCCTGATGAAACTCCGCATGCAAGTACCTCAAGGCCGAATATATAAATTATTAAAAAAATAACGACTAATGACGAAATAGTGGTCCGCCACAGCGCATGGGAACCTCTCATCGAGGAGGGTATATCACGAGCAAAACTCGCATGCAGAGACAATTGTGACAGCGGATTGCGGTTTTATTAACCTTCACGGACTGTGAGGATTCTTCAACGCCGGATCTGTGCACAATACGAGCAGTTGAACGAGTTTGAGACAGGACGTATAAATGGGCTGAGATGGTCTCTCTCAGCCCAATTATGGTCAAGTCATTATTAGGCTGAGAGACACCCTCTCAGCCCAGTTGGTCAAATCGCCATATCGCCAGGCATTTGGGTCGAAGCGACGCGGCAATCGGACGATATTGGCGCCAATGGGTCGAGGACGGCACAACCCAGGGGCACGAGGGCAGTGGACTGCCGAGGGCAACGACAGAACGCGAGAATCAAGCAATTGTCAGAGCCGCACGGACAGAGCCGAATTCGTTGCTTTCACCTATCCGTGGCCATGTTGCGTTATCTACAGGTACGGAAACGGCCATCTGGACCACTACCAGACGACCAACGGCACGGGCACTGCATTTAACGAGGCCACTCCGCCGCCTACCACTGACCAGAGAGTATCTCCAGCACCGGTTACAGTGGCGCCTGGCCTGATCAAGATATTGTCCAGTGTCGTCGTGTTGTCTTCCGTGATGAGTCAATGCTTCCATTTGGCGCAGATGGCCAGCGCATACCTGTCTGGAGACGAGCCGGCAAGCGCACGAATCCTGCCTTTACTGGGAAACGCCACACGGTTCTCCCGCCGGGAGTGACTGTCTGGGGAGCTATTTCCTACGATAGCTCGACACCCTTGGTAGTCCTCCGTACTACCCTCATGGCCAAACGTTACATGTACAACATTTTACTACATGTTGTGTTTCCATTCCTGTCGCAGCATCATCGAACAATTATTCAACAGGATAATGCCCGGCTACAGACGATCGACACCCTTCCAAGGCCATCCCGATCGCCGGATCTCTCACCTATCGATCATGTTTAGGAACTGAAGGGACGCCACGTGCCCTCATCCTCGAGTGCCTGCGAACAGACTAGCAATTTGAGCACCATCTGGCATGCTATACCTCAGGACTGTCTGTATCAGTGAACCGTATACTTCTATATCCCACCCCAGATAATCTCTTGCATCTGAGCCAGAGGTGGCTCTACAACGTACTGACTTGTTGCACTCGTGTAACTGCTTTACCTGAATAACACCCCAAGTGCTCTGGAATTGCAGTCATTTTCCTTTCCTGTACATATACATTGCACATACCAATTTTCATCTCGATTGGATGATTCCTTCTGGGTGTTTCGGTTTTTTTTTTTTTTTTTTTTTTTTTTTTGTAAAGAGTGTATATTATTATTATTATTATTATTATTATTATTACTATTATTTGTTTCAGGGTTTAGAGACAATCACGAACATATAAAAAATGCAAGTTTTTGGATGATTATTCCTCAATGACACGGAATTTTGGGAATCGGAAGGCGTCAAAACCAGACCATGGACGACGTCCAATCGCATGCAAAAAACCACGGTGATCGGATGTGTCATCTCGTACCTATGCCCGAACAACTAATTTCTTGAGTCTCGTAAAGAGAGCTCTGCTCAATAAAAAGTATAGTCAGAGAGATTTAAATTTATTATGCTCTATTCTTAACATCCATGCTGCATACGAGCTCGTAGTCACAAAAGAAAATTCTTGCTCATATTCAATATGCTGCATATTCACATAAGAAAATCGCGCAACCTGCAAAGTTCACTGGAATCGCTCGATCGAACTCATGAAGTTCTAGAAATCTAGTTGCTCTCAAACTTCTCATTTTAATCGAGAGAAACTTTTGTGAAGCACTTGAGTGGTTGTCAGTTGTAAATCTTTTTGACTTAGGGAGATAGTAATAAATACAAAATAGTATGTCAGCATTCGGATAAGAGAAATCGTCAGGGCAGAAATCTTTTTCACTCTATTTTTCATAGGGCCCTAAGTCCGCGGCAATCATAGTGGCTGACGCATTTGGCCGTTTCAGTGCACCACAGAGCCTTTTACGGAGGGAGTCAGGATCAAGTGTACTGCCCAATCTGTCACTGTCATAAAAGTCCACCGTGGCAGAGTGGGTTAACTTCATCACGGGCACGCCGTGATATCCGCGAAGATGCCACCATTGCTCTCTCGCCAACGAAAAAAGAAATGAAAGAAAACCCATGGCTGTAAACTCTCATTTCTCCAGAGATTTCTTCCATTTCGCCGATGACAAAGTATCTAGATTGGTCCGAAAGAGAGAAAAAAAAACCAGAGAAAAATGAAAAGATAGAAAAAGAGAAAGGAACGCCAGGGGTGAAAGAAGAAAGAGACTTTTACACTCTTTCCGACATCGATTCTAATTCCTCACACACAAAGCCATCGACTTCAATTCATTGCGGCAGAAACTGAAAGTCATCATTCGCCAAGATAAACACCAGACCATCCCGGATCATTGCACTAGGTTTCCCTTTATTACTATTTTTGCTCTTTCGAAATTTTACCTCACTCTTGATTTTTAGACGCACTTGTGTGCGATTATCCTTGAAGCGTGCGTACAGGGTTAGATTGTTTTATACTGTGGCCCAAAGCTGGCACTGAATTTGGGGCACTTTCAGAAAGCTTTTTTTTCCATAAGTTATTTTGCTATCAATTATTTTTAACAAAACAGTATAAGGTTATCTTTATCTTTATTTTATATCTCATGAAGTATTTATACGTAGGTTGTCCGTTTAATAAGAGGTACAGATTACAATTAGATGGAAATTGTTTATGACATCACGTCAGCAATGCATGCCAACAGAACTACGTACCGTACACATTAAGACATTTATTACCAGTGATAAACGAGTTTAAGCATTCCTTCACGGTAGCTCACCCGTCCAAGATTACTGAAGTACTGCAGAACTATGATCTGCAGTGTCGTCTTGTCCTCGCATCGTTTACCCGATGTTCTTTAACGGACAAAAGAGGTGATTATCTGATGGCGCTAGGTCGGGAATATATGGCGGATGCAACAGAACTTTCCACTTCCGCTTTGCGATCCATACTTTCGTCTGGTTTGATGTGTGAAGTCTAGCGCCATCATGCAAAAGCCTCACTCCACACCGTATGATGGCTTCCTGCATCATCCAGTGTGGAATTATGCTTTTGGATGATGGCGCTAGACTTTTAAACGTCCTGACCTCTTTGGTTTGATTTGATGGCTTCCTGTAATTTTGTTAAAGTGTTACAGTACCCGTCACTGTTAAGTGTTTTTTTAGGTGTGAGATATTCACGCAGAAGGAGGCCTTTAGCATTCCAGAACACTGACGTGATTGTTTTCTTTACAAACGGCTGAACCTTTAATTTTTTGGAGGTTGGAGATTGTGGATGCCTCCACGTCATTGAGTTCCGTTTGAACTCGGGGTGCGATAGTCCACCCATGTTTCATTCTCCGTCACAATGCTTTCAATAAACAAGTTTTCTTCATCACTGTAACGGGTGATTTTCGAGTGAAGCAGCCATTCTGTCAGCGTTGTGTTTCTCGGTCAATATTGTTGAAACACACCGACAAGAAGCTTTGCAAAATCCTAAATCTATGATGATCTTATGAGCAATACTCAATTTCACGAACCTTCGCTCTTCGGTCTTTAATTATCAAACCTTCGACAAGAACACAATTTTCTGTGCTAACTCCTTGGTCTATTTCCGTGTTGCTCGAGATCATCGTTCAATTGCGTTCGACCATTTTGGAATTTTCCGTACCACAGTGGCACATCTTTTCTACTTAAAGTGTATTGTTCATAAACATTCACTAACCTTAGATGAATATCACTTTGAGTGACACCTTCCGCGCTTGCAAAACTCTGATGACCAGTGGTGTAGTGAGGCCGGAACACGTTCCGGTACTTTTTCTAGCCGCACGCGTTCCAGTAAACCCTATACAGCATAATTCGTTTCCTTTTTAAAATGCGAATATCATATAATTATTTTCCTACCAAAAAAAAAAAAAAAAAAAAAAAAAAGAAATGTGACAGAAAAACTGCACAGTTAGTGAAATTAACCTCCCATGTTTGTTTGAAGGTTGAGTACTTAGGGAGCGCGGGGCCAAGTCAGGACTCTGTGAGGTCTTTTCCCGGAGTTTCCATGCTGTTGTTATAAAACTAGGTAAATAATAATGTAACAATACATCTTGAATCTGTAACAGCAGAAATTGTAAATGCAATGAAATGAAATGAGTTAGTCTCTAAATCCATTCTCACGTGGCAGTCCCTTGAAACTCCTTTTTCCACTACTGCTAAAAACGTTGAGGTATTGCAGTGGGGAAATTATTTCAATTGGAATTTTAATTAATTTAGTCACTATTATGGAGTCTAGTTGTGAGTCTCCGTGAATTTAGTCCAGTTACAAGTATCCCTTAACTGCGCTGGAAGCAGAAATTATTATTATTCTGTCTAGAGCTTTAGGCCCGTTTCACACAGGCAGGAAAAAATGCGTCAAAGCAATAAATCTCCAGGCTCATTTCTATAGAATTGTCCGTGCTCTATCTAAACTGCCCTTATCCAAATATCTCGAGAACTAAAACTTCCAGTAATAATGGCGTTCACCATTGCACTGTAAATTAGTTTCCTCTTCCAACGACACTTTACTCGATAATATGAGGCTCGGAAAAATTCTCATCAGCCGCCACCGTGAATCGAACCCAGGGTCTTCCAGTTACGCGCCGGACATGCTATCACTGCACCACAGCGACCTCGAATTTTCCAGACTCACAAGTGATTAATTGCCAAAGCACATGGCAGGTTGCTTCATGGAGCCCCGCACAGTGCTGGGGATTCACCAAAGATGGAAAGCAGCAACTGAACAAATAACTAGGAGGCGATCGAATACTTAATTCATACACTCGACGTGGATCAGGAACACCAAACAGAAGCCATCGCTGTGGTGCAGTGGTAGCATGCCCAGCTCGTAACGGGAAGACCCTGGGTTCGATTCCCGGTGGCAGCCGATGATAATTTTTCCGTGACTCACTTATTAACGTGGAAAGAGCTATGACTTCTGTTTGGTGTTCCTGATCCACGTCGAGTGTATGAATTAATTATTCAATCGCCTCCTAGTTATTTGTTCAGTTGCTGCTTTCCATCTATGGTGAATCCCAAGCACTGTGCGAGGCTCCATAAAGAAACCTGCCATGTGGTTTGGCAGTTAATCACTTGTGAGTCTGAAGAATTCGAGGTCGCTGTGGTGCAGTGATAGCATGTCCGACGCGTAACTGGAAGACCCTGGGTTCGATTCCCGGTGGCGGCCGATGATAATTTTTCCGTAACTCACTTATTAACGTGGAAAGAGCGATGACTTCTGTTTGATGTTCCTGATCCACGTCGAGTGTGTGAATTAATGAATTAATATGAGGCTGATTTTAGTTTATGCCGTTTTCGGGCCCCCGATTTGGGCCCCAAAATTTCAGTGTTTCTTTACCAAAATGGGGAAACCTTGTTCCTTGAATGTGCCAAAACGTGTCAATCCGGAAGTCTGATTTCGACCGATCACTACAGTCCGTCCCGTATACGAGTCGTATATATATAATGAATACTTTTCTTACTGGTAGTTGTTATGTAGTAGTGATAATGAACAAGCTTAACTGCTAGTAACGTTGTAGTAGTAGTGATTTATGATGAATAAAGTCTTATGCTGGTTGTTAATAGTAACACTTAATGAAAAAGACCTAACAGCCAGACAGAGGTCTGACAAAACTATGAACTGAGAAAAACGTACTTACTAAGAAAACCTTTTATTAGGGAAACTCCTGGTATTATCGACACTCACTTGACAGGTCACACAACTACTCGATATCTGGCTCTCACATATAACGAAGTTCCTCTCACATAAACGAAGCTCTCTTTACACCAAACGAAGATCTCTTTACTCATAAAACAAAGCTCTTCCTACGCACATCAACAAAAAGCTCTCTCTACGCACATAAACAAACGCTCTCCCTGGTATCGTTGAACGCGAATATTTATACTGCCTACCACCACGTCATGACTTACACTCATTGCCACATATCATTCAGCGGGAGAAATAACATTTCGTTAAGTAAGAAGATAATTTACATAGGAAAATAAAATAACAAGAGATAGTAAAATCAAAAGGAAACTGAATCTAGAGTATACGTTACATCATCTCTCCCCTTAATTTTTTTTTGTTGTTGTCCGAAAAACCAATCAAATTTGGAGTGTAAGTCTTACATTTCGTTGATTGACGTTTATCGTCCTTTTTTTTTTTTTTTTTTTTGTTGTTTGGTGGCAGCAGTATATACAATATCAAACTTGGCATGACAACATCAGGAAATCTGTGACCGCAGCAATTGTCTGTGAAGCAGGAAACACTTTATATACTTGAACAAAACAAACCTGCATCGGCATACCTTTTTTATTCTGCCTAGCAGGTATCACTTTTTTAATTTCAAATTACGTCTTCCTATTAGCGTTGATTACGAACCAACTGTATCAGCAGCGAAGATTGCCTGTAGCTGCCTAACAGTAACAATTTTCATTATTTTGTCCCTACGCACATATATATATAGATTTCAAATTACGTCCACATTTTATCGTTGAATACAAACCAACTGTATCAGCAGCGAGGATTGCCTGTAGCTGCCTAACAGTAACAATTTTCATTATTTTATCCCTACTCACATAGATAGATATAAAAAAATTTGGATTAGTAGATGGACATAGAATAAATATAAAAAAACACATATATACACAAAAAGAATGCATAGGCCCACACGAAAAAAAGAAATTCTGACACGCCAACTGGTCGTGCAGGAAAAACAACAAACGGAGAAAAGAACCTGTCCACGAGAACTTACTTATCTCGAGGACGCATAAAACACTCTAGTACGATAACGTTTTCCAGGCCTAATCGGACTGGTAAATTCAGGTGGCGTAGATCTTTTCAAAGACTTGAATGGATCTGGAACATCTGTAGTCTGTCGGTCAAGAAATCCCTGCGTCAGACAGGAACGGTCAGGAACATCTGAAGTCCGTCGATCAGGAACGGCTGAAGTCTGTCGGTCAGAAAATCCCTGCAGCTGACAGGAACGGTCAGGAACGGCTGAAGTCCGTCGGTCAGGAACGGCTGAAGTCCGTCGGTCAGGAAATCCCTGCGTCAGACAGGAACGGTCAGGAACGGCTGAAGTCCGTCGATCAGGAACGGCTGAAGTCTGTCGGTCAGGAAATCCCGGCGGCTGACAGGAACGGCTGAAGTCTTTCGGTCCGGAAATCCCTGCGGCTGACAGGAACGGGCTCCCCCAGGCTTTTGATATGTAGTCCCTTTGTGCTGGGGCCCGTGTTGTCCTTCCAGCAGTCTTTTGAAGGGACGTGGCTCCGGCCACATCGTTTGTTTTCGCTTTCTACCTCTAGGCATGAGAGTAGAAGCAGGCATCGGCCCTGTTTTCCCTGAGCGTAGGTTCCAGGGGCGAAACCCGGGCGGATGCAAGGATCACTGCCTTCGGCGCTGTTGCGGCGAAGCAGATTGGAGAGACAAGTTGCGTTTCCGACCAGCTTTTGGTGTTGCTGGACGGTTTGTAATTTGTGTCTGACGTTTAGGAATCGTCAAACTATTGTCTATATCTGATAAATTAGAAATATCTGATGACTCTGAGTCGCTGCTGTAAGTTAGTGGTCGTGCAGGGCGATGTTTATTTCTGCCTATGGGAATACTTTCTGACGAGGTATTCAAGGAAGCAGGAGCTTGTGTCGGTGTAGAGTTATGAGAGAATGGTGCAGCAATAGTCTTGGCAATGGTTGGAGGGAAAGAAACGATACTAGCATTTGAAGAACGTGATTCGAGCCTTCGTCTTAAGGTAGAATCAGGTTGCGTTCTTCGAAGCCCGTCTTGTGGAGGGGAGGGTGAAGAAAAAATCCCTGGGGATTCTTCAAAAATGTTTGTCGGTTCGTCCAAAATTTCTGGAGGTTGATTGTGAGATATGGACTCTTGAGTCTGTGGAAACAGAACTTTGAGTAGGGTTGATGATAAAATCGATATTTCGTTCATGATATTTGCGACACTGAGCAACGTGTACGTATTGAAATTGATTGTCAGGTTTTTCAAGAATAATGTTATTTTCAAACACATTTGTCACCCGATATGGACCTTCGTAGCTGGGTGCAAATTTCTTCACTAAAGTATGAGAAACAGAAGACTGGAAGTGCGTTTCCACGAGAGTGAGATCTCCCACGACAAGATCTGGTTCCCTACGCCTAGTATTATAGTATCTTGCTTGAGCCGCTTGTGCTCCTAACATTGCAACACAAGCTTTCTTTTTCTGCCATGATTCGTACTGATTGCGGACTTGGTCGCTGGTTTAGTTCGTCGATAATCCCCGTTAAATTTTCAAAAGGAGTTTTAATTTTTCGACCCAAAAAAGTTCAGCAGGAGTAAATTTAGTAGATTCGTGAACAGACGAGCGGAGGGCGAACGAAAAAAGCTCAAGATGTTCATCCCACCGCTCGTGATGATCCATGACAAATGTAGCAATCATTTTAACTAGAGTGCGGTTTACTCGTTCCGCGGGATTACTCTGGGGATGATATGGGGAAATGAATTTATGCTTTATGTGTAGTCTCGCACACATTCTTTCAAAAATGTCAGAAATAAATTGGGGACCATTATCGGAAACTACTTTATTAGGTGCACCATATCTAGAGAATACATCATTAATTAATACATTACAAATAACTTCCGCCGTAGCGGCTTTAATGGGAAAAACTTCAACAGATTTAGAAAAATTATCAGTTAATACTAAAACGTAACGAGCTTTGTGTTTAACAGATAAAGGATAAGGTCCCAATAAATCTATAGAAATAATATCAAAAACATGAGAACTTGAACTAGATTTCAAGTGACCGGCCGGTCTTACATTACGGTAATTATTAATCTGACACAAGTGACATGATTGAACGTATGCGAGCACACTTTGGTACATGCCAGGCCAATAGGCGACATCCCGCAATTTACAACGGGTCTTGCGAATACCTAAATGGCCTGCAATAGGTTTGTCATGAACTTCGTTTAAAAGGGCCATTCTAAGGGTTCGCGGAATACATGGGCGAAACTCTGCCCTAGTAGTCCGAGATTTCGTATAGTAAAGAAGACCCTCTATGACTTCAAAATGCTGTGACCTTCCAGCCAGAGAAGGATCACTGTGTAGTGGTGAACCCGCAAGCAAAAAATTATAGATATCCCCAAAATCTGGATCATTTATTAATTCTGCCATTATCTGCTCTCTGGATGTTATATCAGCTATTAGAAGTAAAGGCTGACATCCAGGAGTAGTTTCTGTGGGGAACCCCACTTATCGGAACGCGAGACAATGCATCCGGCAATTGATTCTTATGACCTGGTTGGTACGAAATTTTGATATTGCTCTCCTGTAACTTAAGAGCCCACTTCATAAGTCTTTGAGAGAGGTGCTTAGCAGAATTCAAATACTGAAGGGCAGAATGATCCGTAATGATATTAACTGTTAATTCGTTGAGATAACATTGAAATTTGTCAAGAGCATACACTACAGCAAGACATTCGCGTTCCGTAGCTGAATAATTGCGTTCAGCTTTGGCTAAAGTACGGGACGCAAAAGCTATTGGATGCCCAGCTTGTGACAAAACGCAACCAAGACCAACTCCGGATGCGTCAGTGTAAATATCAAATTCCTTTTAATTAGTATGATCTGGGAAAGCTAATACAGGAGGCTGAGTCAACGCAGACTTTAGTGCTTCAAACGCAGCGTTAGCCTCAGGTGTCCAAACAAACTTCTTGTATTTACGTTTCAAAGCATACAATGGCTCACAGATTGTAGCACAAGCGGAGACGAACTGCTGATACCATCCGGTCATTCCCAGAAAGCGTGATAGTTCTTTTGCTGTTTTAGGCCGAGGAAAAGTCAACAATAGGCCTAATTTTTTCATTATCCGTAAATAAGCCGTGGGGAGTGATTTTCAACCCCAGATATACAATCTCGTCCCTCGCTATCTGGCATTTACTAGGTTTTAACGTCAAGCCAGCATTGTATATGAGTTGGAACACCTGTTTGAGCAGAGAAAGGTGCTCGTCAAAAGTCTCGGATGTAATAATAATGTCATCCAAATATACATGCACATGGGGACCTAGAACAGGTCTGAGAACCGTATCCATAAGCTTTTGGAAAGTAGCAGGTGCAGAAGCTAGTCCAAAGGGCATACGCAGGTATTCATAAGCCCCAAAAGGAGTCACAAAGCCTGTTTTATCGACGGAGTCTGGATGTACCGCCACCTGCCAATATCCACTCGCCAAATCCAAGGTTGACATCCATTTAGTTGACGACAGGTCATGCAAAATATGCGACATGACAGGTAGTGGATAATTTATCGCTTTCGTGACTTGGTTGAGCTTGCGGAAATCTGTCACGAAACGAAATTCATTGAGTTGTTTCTTTGGAACCAAAAAAGCAGGTGCGGCCCAGGCGCTTGTTGATTCCCTTATTATGCCCTGTTTAATCATCGCGGAAATTTGACGTTGCATTTCCTGTTTTTTATGGGGAGCACAAGGGTAAGGTTTCGTCGCTATCGGTTTCGAACCATCAGTGTCAATGACGTGATAAACCACCTGTGTGAAACCAGGTTGATCCGAAAATAAACCAGGGCTTTCCTGCAAAAGTAGAGAAAGCTGGTTTCGTTGCCTCTCATCCAATTGGTTACTCAGTAATAAATTCGTTATGTCTATAGGATCCGTAGGAATCACTTCGACAGGTTCCGGAAAGGGAATAACATGTTGTACGAAATTCAGGGTAACTTGAAATGTATTGATAAAGTCCATGCCCATCAGACATTTAACAGGTAGTTCGTCTATGAGCAGGAAAGAATGCGTAAAACGAGCCTTTCCCAGCCCTAGAGATAATGTGACAGTTCCTGTGATACTGAATATTTCGTTATTTGCACCTTGCAAATACTGCGTAGCAGGCTGAACGTGTATTGCAGGAATACTTTCAGTGCAAAACTTCGTATTTAGGGCTGATATTTCAGAACCAGTGTCGAACTTTGTCTCGACAATAATATCTTCAATTGTCAAGAACACATCAGGCAACTGAGGAGTTTGGACAGTCACTAATACTGTTTTAGGGTCATAATGCTTGGTATCAGGAAGCAGTACCGACCCTTGGTCTACTTCCTTTGGAAGTTTAAAGGATTCCTGGTTGTATTATCCTGCGGTCTGAAACCTCGGCCCTGCGGGGTATCGGGAAAGTTTTCACGATGAGGAAAACTGCGTGAAAATTGTTGCGGGAACTCCGCATGTCTGTTGAAATTTTCATTTCTATTACTTCTTCCCTCAGCACGGGCAGAAAAATCATCATTGCCCTGAGCATGGAAACGTTCCGAATGCTGCGGATTGGAACGGGGTCGAGCATACTGTGCATTTGTACGGTACCCAAAAAATTGATCAGAAACTCGCGGTTGGTGTACCACTCTTCTATGCGGTGGAACGTATGATGCTTGGACTGGCACCTGTGTACGCTTGCGTTGAAAGTCATTAGGCCTATTATGCCACTGAGGATTTTCGTAATAAGCCTCGCGGGGTGCCCGAGCATGGTGAGTTGGACCATGTTTGCTGTGTCGCTCTTCATACGTTCGTATGAGGCGAAGGCATTCATGAATTGTAACAAGTTGTCGGACCTCAAGAAAATCCTGTAGAAATGGATCGAGCTGTTGCAATAGGGTGTCCAACATGTCGACATGACTGGCATGTGGATCCCATAAGTTATACAAGCGTGTTGTTTCTAAAGCAAATGCAACAGGGCTATCGTTGGGTCTTTGCTGACGAGAAAAAAGTTGTTGTGCAAGGCTAGCTCGACTGAGGCCGAAAGGAAAGACTTCCAAAAATTCTGCTCGGAAATTCTCATAATGAGAATCCGGGTTCGACACTCTCCACTGCCGATACCAGGTCTTAGCGGTATCCTTCAAGCAAGTGCCTGCTATTTGCACTTTGCAGTCTTGAGGAATATTGTATAGATCAAAATGATCCTCCAAGTCCTCAAGAAATTTTAAGGACCCCTCCAAACCATTGAAAATGAATTGTTCCTGCATGCGGCACGAAATGGGCAAGCATTCTGCTTCTCTGAGAGGATTGAAATCCCTCAGGTACGACCCGCGACTCAGAGTAATAGGAAGCTGGTGAATTACGAAATTGTGAAGAATGCCTGGGGACTTGTAAATTATTCATATCAAAGTGAGCCCCACAGGCTTCTTGCAGATTACCGAAATTAATCCCATCACCACCGAAACTTGCCTTAGGGTGAAATATTGAAGTTGTCTCGGGTAATGAAGACATGAGTAATAATTGTCAAGACCTCGTGTTCAGAAAAAGTTCGGGCGCCAATTATAATGAATACTTTTCTTACTGGTAGTTGTTATGTAGCAGTAATAATGAACAAGCTTAACTGCTAGTAACGTTGTAGTAGCAGTGATTTATGATGAATAAAGTCTTATGCTGGTTGTTAATAGTAACACTTAATGAAAGAGACCTAACAGCCAGACAGAGGTCTGACAAAACTATGAACTGAGAAAAACGTACTTACTAAGAAAACCTTTTATTAGGGAAACTCCTGGTATTATCCACACTCACTTCACAGGTCACACAACTACTCGATATCTGGCTCTCACATATAACGAAGTTCCTCTCACATAAACGAAGCTCTCTTTACACCAAACGAAGATCTCTTTACACATAAAACAAAGCTCTTCCTACGCACATCAACAAAAAGCTCTCTCTACGCACATAAACAAACGCTCTCCCTGGTATCGTTGAACGCGCCTATTTATACTGCCTACCACCACGTCATGACTTACACTCATTGCCACATATCATTCAGCGGGAGAAATAACATCTCGTTAAGTAAGAAGATAATTTACATAGGGAAATAAAATAACGAGAGATAGTAAAATCAAAAGGAAACTGAATCTAGAGTATACGTTACATATATGGAAACATACTTTTGTAAACGAAAACAGTTGCATGCGGAAAATAACAGACTTCTAGTGGAACATTATGCATTATGACCAGCAACACAATATACACACGTCAAACGCTGTTGACAACATCATATACTTAACATAATATTCCAGTTTTGTGAAATCAAACTATGTAACAGTGTCCCAGAAATACTGTATATGGAAACAAAACAAAAACGGAAGAATATTTAAATAGCAAACACAAATAATAATTAATGGACTTTCTTCCCCGCGAATAAGCTCAAATATGCGTTCTGGCATATTGTATATTAAATTATGCATAACTGTACCGTCAGTATTATACTAACAAATCAGAAATTTGGTTTCCAGATCTTTAACGCTTGAAAATTGCCGGTGATTGGCATAAACACTTCGAACCGAAATTCTCCGATGATTTTCAATTGGGTTGAGATCCGGAATGCGAGCTGGCCATGGCAGTAATTTGACATTGTTCGATCTCAGCCAGGCAATCGTAGAGGTTGCTCTGTGAATGCTCGCATTGTCCTGTTGGAAAACCCAATCAGGACCACCTATTTCAGCAGCAGCTGGGAGCAAACTGTCTTTTAAATGTCCCTGGTATGTTACAACATTTTGACCTCCTGACAAAACGCAGATATTACCTTGCCCATTAAATCCAAAAAAGACCCATACCATCACGGAACCTCCGCCGTATTGTCGGATGAATATTTGGCGTTTTTCCGTTCTCATATCATGCCAATAATATTTCACACCTTCTGGGCCATCTAAATTAAATTTCTTTTCATCACTAAACAATACTTGAGGCACTCTTCCTTTCATGATATATGGTCTTTGGCCCAGTTTAATCGAGCTTGTGTGTGTGCTGTGCAGTTAAAAGTGGTTTCTTTAACAGTCTTGCATATTTCACGAGGGTCGTCTGCTGCAATACTCTGTGAACCGCAATTTTTGACATTTTCATGTTTCCATGTTGACTTACACTGAAGAGCAAGTGAATTAGAGACAGCTGGCGTTATGCAAGTGTAGCGCTGTGGGAGACCGTGTAAACGGAAACGACATGACGTATGCAGCGATCCAACAATATAAGGAGTGACGCGACAGGAATCAGTAAGAGTCGGACGCAGTATGGGTAAGACGAAGGATCAAAGCGCATTTGATCGTGGGCAAATTGTCGGGGCCCGACGAATGGGTCACTCCATCTCGGAAGTCATGCAGGCACTGGGATTTTCACGAGCCACTGTGTCAGGTTCACCGTGAGTACATCGAATCCGGTAAAACCATCCCTGCAAGGGCCAACTGCCGTGGACAACAGCGTGTGGATGAGCGGGGTCATCGTCGGCTAGCTCGCATTGTAACAGCGGATAGACGGGCCACAGTGCAAGAAATCACTCGGCAATTTAACGCTGGTGCACAAAAGCGTGTAAGCAGCCACGCCATCCAGAACTATCTTCTCGCTATGGGGTACAGAAGCCATCGTCCCACGAGAGTACCGCTGCTGACCGCACATCACAGGGTGCAAAGATTAGCATGGGCGTGGGAACATCGCCAATGGACCCTAGACATGTGGAAAAATGTTACCTGGACTGATGAATCGAGATTCACGTTGGTGCATGCGGATGGCAGGATACGAGTATGGCGCAAACCACATGAAGCGACGCATCCTTCTTGCCAGCAGGGTACTCTTCAAGCTGGTGGGGGTGGTATTCTCATCTGGGGATTGTTTACGTGGACTGAAATGGAGAACCCTGGTACGTGTGACATCGTCCCTCACAGGTCAACGTTACCGGGATATCCTGGAGGACCATTTGCTCCCGTTTGTGCGTCTTCAACAGCCCACTGAGGACCTCATCCTGCAACAAGACAGTGCAGCTCCCGAATTGTATCCGAATGGTTGGATGAACATTCCAACGACGTGACCTCGCTTTCTTGGCCAGCTAGGTCACCTGACCTCAATCCCATCGAGCACATCTGGGATGCCGTCGAGAGAGATGTTTGAGGTTCTGACCCTCCTCCATCAAATCTTCGTGAACTGTGGGAGCGTGTTCAGGGGTCGTGGATCCGTATGGCTTCCCAACGCTCATGTGTCTTGTCGAGTCCATGCGCAGATGAATCGCCGCCGTCATCAGGACGAAAGGTGGTGCTACACGTTACTAGACAGGTATCTCGAATTCAATTGTTCTTCAGTGTATAGTCCGTAAAGACAGATTATCGTGCAAAGCGAGCTTCCGGATATGTCGTTTCTTTCGAGGCGAAATATCACTATGCCGTCCAGCTCGTTTCTGAGCTGGACATTTTTTGCTACCACTTAAAATGTTATAAATAAATTTGGATCGTTTTATTTTGTTTGAAATCGTTCTTACATTCATTCCTTGATCATGCAACACCCGAAAGTGAAATCTCCTTCGCTGACAGCTCTTTCCCACGTGGCATTGTTAAAACTGAATCAGCCTCATCACGTTTACCGACTATGTATCCTGCTCTGACGCCAGATTAATTTGCATAGCAATGCGTGTTAGTGTTCGCGCGTTTGTGTGAAATTCCATATAATTGTGGGACAGTTTCAGTACACTACGTGTTTAAAACGCTTAATACATATCCGAAATTATTATTTTCTCATCCACAAAATATGTCTACAAAGACTATGACATTTATTTTCACCACCGCGTTAATGGGTTGCGTATATTTTCCCTAATCGTATATTTACTCTGTTTTTACACCTTTCCATATAATTGTGGGACGGACTGTATACCTTCTTATACTACAATATAGGAAAGTAAAAATGGGAGAGACGGAATCGAGGGGTACGTAGGAAAAGTATTGAAGACGTAAAGACACAGCGTGTTCCTGTACTTTTTCAATTAGCACTACAGCACTGCTGATGACTGCGCGTATACTTGTAACTTGGAATACTTTTCGATAACGCCATCCATTTCGTTCGCTTGTCAACAGCAGACTACTTATCAGAGAACATAAACGAGTGCAAGACTACTACTCCTCATCCATATAATGCACTCAAGAAACTTACGTCACACTTGCGCGCATATCGCGAAACATCGCTGCGTGTACCTTTTATATAGGACCGCGCTCATTAAAATTAGCCATGAGGCTTTAATAAAGTCTCGTTAAGAATCAATTGGAAATACATTTTTTTTCCTACATTCCAAGCCATAGTTCCATATTCATTCAAAAGACAATTAAGGAAACATCAATTTTTATGAGAGGAAAAAAAACGGCTCATTAACAAAAAAAAAAACCTCTCAACTCTTATACTTAATTACAGATATGTTACATTAAAATCACAGTGTTTTCCTCCCCCCCCCCCAAGTCATTCATGCCACTTTCATTAGCCACAGTATGAATCGTAACATTTTGCACCTTTATTTTATACTAGGCTGTTGCCCGACCTAGGACGGTTGCTTTTAAGTTTTAAATAAATATTCATATGTAGGGGATGTTGCCCGACCTAGGACGGGGTGAAATTTTTAAATAAAGTAGATTGAAAACATATCAAATGGAAGCCGGATTTCTGTAAGGAACTGAAATTGCTTTTAAAAGCGATTTTGTTCACTTTGACATCTCAATTTTTGCCGCCCCGGTGGCGCAGTGGTCTAAGGCGCTGGCCTCTGATCATTCGTCCGTCTGGGGTCCGGGTTCGAATCCCGGTGAGGCATGGATGTTGTGTTTGTCTTACGGCACTGGCTCTCTCCCTTCCCTGGAACCAGTGACCCTAAATTAGGGACGGGCGACTGCTTATAGCCCATTGAGTTGCTCACGGTGGTCGTTAAACCTCAAAAAAAAAAAAAATCTCAATTTTTTTTTTTTTTTTTGTATGTTAGAGCGTTTTAAATAGATCTGGGTATTAATATTTAAAATAACGCTGATTCCTTTTTATGAAATTACTATGCAATTTTATTCCTTTTTTATGAAATTACTCTTCAATCCAAAGAAAATGAAATAAAACATGACATACGTCCCAGACAGTTTTTCGAGCTCGTGCGTTTTGACACAGATGAAGTCGTTTGTCTAACTTACTTTATCTTATTTTCCGGTATTTCTCCTTGATTATAGCATACGTATCATGCGATGGCGGTGAGCTTAGTTCCGATTTCGGTCTCCTGATCAAAGCAGATGGCGCTGCAAGTATTGATGACGTCAGAGCGTTAGGGACAACATAACCTATTATTAGGGATCCCGGATACATTGGAAAAAAATACGGAACCCTTACGACTGAGGGCGAAGTTTAGTATGCGCATCCATCACATATGCCAGTCTTACAAAATGATTCTAACTATTCTTATTAATCAATATTCTTATTAATCTCCCTCTTGCAATACTTTTCTGAAGAATGAATTTCATTCAACTGTTTGTTTTTAAGAATCATGTCATGAAAAGCTACACAATCCTCATTGAAGAATAATTTTGCAGTTTTTACAAACACTTTGTTTTTCTCATCAGTCCACAGTGCGTTCATGCGAGAAAATAATCTTTCGACACACGCATTTGTTCCAGGGATACACATAACGAACTCCACTACTTTCTTTAAACTTGATAGTTCTTCAACATACGTATTTTAAAGAGATCCACCCAGACTTCATCTAACTGTTCAGATTTCAACATGTCCTTCACTATCTTTTTTGGACTTCATAGCTTTTTCACTACCATTACTTCATCAAATAAATTAGATTCAACAATGTTTGATATAGCAGCGGTCTGATTAATAGTTTGGACTGTTTGAAAATTTTTTCCCAAGGTAATGCTGTTCTCAGTTTCTAATTTCAGCATATACTGTGACCATTTTTTTTATATATGACATACATGTGTTGTAGAAATCAATTTTATGAGATTGGATTACTGACTGCATCCACCAGGTGTCGAGGTCACGTGTCCTCCTATCCTCAGATATCAATCTGCCGCGGCTGTGCTTGCCTACGTAATGAGAGCATTGACAACATAGTTAGGCGAGGGAGATAACAGTCAACTTGGGGGAAGTTTGGCGTGCACGTAAAAAAATATGTTTGTAAAAGAATAGAAATTGTAACTCATCGATTTTGTTTTCAGTCTTCAACTCCAAAATACGGGACAAAAAGCAGTCCCGAAGAGTTTTCTCGGAACAACATTCGCCAAAAACGGGACGATCGTGTATTTTACGGGACGTCTGGGATACCTACCTATTATATAGGTTTTATCTCATGCCTAGTTATAGAAGCTAGTCATGAATGTTTAACCAAGGCCATGACATTATACTAAAATTCACCCTAAAAGTGTACTACTGGAAAAGGCGGGAGAACCTTATCACATCTCGTCGTGAAACGCAAGAACGGTATCCATCCGCGTTAATGTGCTCTTCTACTGTTTCCTTTCTGATCCCCCACACACACACACACACACCCACACATCTCACAAGCAGTGGGGGTCTGGCGGAGGCCGAACTGCTTCCCCTACTGCCGGTTTAAGTAACACACCCTTCAAGTTTCCCCGATTGTCAATTTATCGCCACTGTGTTGTTAGTGTTGGGAGAGGTCTTCCACCCCTTCCTCCTGTCCGAGTTGTATCCCAAGTGAGTAGAAATAGCCGAAAGTTCAGGGCAGCGGGTAGCCTCGTGGGCAACGTTCGTGACTGCCACGGAAAGGACCTCATGTTCGATCCCAGGTAGGTACGAACGCTCGATCCACTAAATATCCGCCGTGCGTAAGATGGGCACGTTAAGCCGTCGGATGCCGGGTACTGACCCCCCGGTAATAAATATGGGCGTCTTTCTCCCCCTTTCTACTTCGCTTCCGTGTCACTTTCCTATCGGGCGCTCTAGCCCAAATCTCCTAGCTTCCTATTTCTAAGGGTTGTTTAAGACCAGGGGTCAGACACTTCCTTCCTAAAACCCTCTACATAAAATCATCAATCATAGCCGAAAGTGCAAAGTTCTTGATTCAGCAACTTCTCAGAACAAATTTGTTTCTAAAAGCGCTCTAACTTCTAGAATTTTGTTTTAGATAGCAATTTTGTCTGATAAACTGTTGAGTGAACAAAAATGGATTCTAAGCAATAATTCTGATGCTTTTCGCTCTAAACGATAGGGACCTTTTTTCGCAGCGGAGGTAGCTGTTTCGTACCCTTCATGGTGGTTCACTCTTAGGTTGACTTGGACTATAGTCAAATGAGTTCTCTCTTTTAGTGACGTCACGCGGAAATCAAGGCTTCCGATTGGTTTCCAGGGCTGTCGTGTACGACGTCAAACATGGCACCGACGTATCAGAGCGCGTAACGTGAGACTGTCTTCATCAACGGAGGAAACTCATCTCTCTAATCTCATGGCTTTGTGCTTTCTAAACGGCTTAATTTAACAAACATTCATTAAGGATCTATTATTATTTTTTCCACATTTATTCACACCATTTCTAACATTTTCATTCACACCATTTGTAACGTTTTTACACTAAAATATGAAGTAAAGAACACAATTTTAATTTTTCACACAATTATTTAAAAATTTGGACAAAGTGTTCTACGAATAGTAAATAGTAAAAAACTTTTTCTAACTAAACTAATAAGTTTTCAAACTTTTTACCAATTTACTCCTCAGTCGGTTGACATAATGATATGTTAAAGGATTACTAGGTTTGTTACGTGTAACAAAAAGCAAACCATAAAAGCAACATTAAGTGCTTATAACGAAGTAAATTTCTCCGTCATTTTTATCCGCGCCAGGATTCGAACCCGGGTCCACTCATTCCGGAATAAGTTGCTCTACCAATTGAGGTACGCGGACATTTTATTCTGATTCCTATCTGCCTTTATGTCGTGTGCGTCCTTCTGGCAGGTACGTCACATCTCCTGGTACGTTACATCATCTCCCTCGTGTGCGTCCTTCTGGCAGGTACGTCACATCTCCTGGTACGTTACATCATCTCCTCCTTTTTTTTTTTTTTTTTTTCGAAGTGCTGGAGAAGGGATTCTCTTATTTTTCCTATCTCGCGGTGTGGAAAGAACATCACACCATTGCGAGATTTTGAACGGTCGGGTCATCCGGATAGTTCGGGCGCCATTATAACGAAGTGAATTTCTCCGTCATTTTTATCCGCGCCAGGATTCGAACCCGGGTCCACTCATTCCGGAATAAGTTGCTCTACCAATTGAGGTACGCGGACATTTTATTCTGATTCCTATCTGCCTTTATGTCGTGTGCGTCCTTCTGGCAGGTATGCCACATCTCCTGGTACGTTACATCATCTCCCTCGTGTGCGTCCTTCTGGCAGGTACGTCACATCTCCTGGTACGTTACATGCCTTACACAATCGAGCTTACTATTAGGAACCCAGAGGAAAATAGTTAATACAATAAGTGCATACATTAATTTTTTAACAAAGACATTCGTTCAAACATTCGATACTTAGTAGGGAGGAGCCTGTACGAGAATAAGCACTCGAAACAGGTTTTTAACAATTAATTTAGAATCACTCCATAAGGAAACTCTAATCAGGAACCCAATTGGAGGAGGTTCGGAAAAAGACAAAAATCAACAACAACATCATACACAGCAACGAAGATAAAAACAGGTGCAATGACAGTAACAAATACAACAGCAAAAACTCGCATACGAGAAAAACGGAAAAAAAGGCATTATCTCAGTCTGGGTCCTTTTAAGATTTCAGAAATTTTATTCATACTATTATATTTTCTTAATGCGCTTGAATTCCAATATTGTTTTTAAGTTCAATGTGCAGTTGCTACAATTTGAGACGCCACAAGTTCGAGCATTAATGCCCCCCACAAAGCAACAGGCCCCCCCAAAAAAAATAGTACCTTAAATTATTATTATTTTTGTCAATTAATAACTGGTGGTCATACAATACTTTTGGAACAAGTTAACATATTTAAAGGGAAGTTCGTTTGTGTTTAATTACAAAGCCAAAGTGAGAGTCGAATCAGATGTTCATGTGATACATTTTGGCTCTCGCGGATAGTTGAAGTAACGATATGCACTACAACCAACAAAATAAAAGATATTCTTATAAATATTTCTAATTTAAACAAACCTCCCGGGAAATCTAAGTAAAATCACAGAGGTAATATATTCCTATGAAAAAAAATATGTTCGATCATTCAACCAACGATTCACAACAATTACAAGAGTGGGTGGCAGCCTGCTTAAGAATTTCGAATTGGTTCATAGTTATTGTTTTTATTATTGTTAATGCACATTATGCTTAATTAATTAGCGGCTTGTCATTTGTTTTACATAAGTGCAGCACCAAAGTCAATCGCTTTTAACTCAAAATATTTTTAATTAACTACAATTATTTTAAAAAGATAACAACAGTAAATTGTATTCAGGCGTATTTACATACATTTCCTTAGTACAGAAAAAATGTTTTCTTTGGTATGGTGTGAGCTTTTAGCTTTTAATATAAAATATTCATATTTACCTTTAAGTGGCAGAAATGCTGGCTTTTTTTAAACGTTTTAACTGATTTTTTCTTTCGTATTTTTGTGTTTGCGTTGTCGCTTTTCACTTTAAGTGTTTTTAAATATCAGTCGACGCAGGATACTACTTTCAAAAAACATTAAAGTTAATGCATTTCAAAGTTCTTCACAGATAGATGATCGAACTCGTGATTTCAAAAGAGAAGGTTTTGAGATAGGATCGTTCATTCAGCCTCGCAGTCAGATATGGGAATTGATAAATATAGTCGTAAAGCAATATAAACAACGGGGAAAAGGAAAACCAAACGACAAAGAATCGTTCGGCACACAAAATTGGACTGAATTTTAAGCTTAAGCAGCACAAGTGCAAGGCACAAATTTATTTTTAATGCCCCCACCGAATTTGCGTTCCGCGAGACTTCATCTTTCCAAACACAGCCTCTAATCCTGCCCGGAATGAATAAAAATATTCCATACTGCCATACTCTGACGGAAATTGCACTAAAAATAATCTTTTTTTATTTGTTTGTTGTGTATTTCACGTTTTCAGAATACCTACATTGTGATTATGAAAATTAGTGGATAACAACACACGTTGGAGATTGAAATGTGTACTTTTGTCTGTTTGTTTCAGCGGTTTATCGACCACCATAAGCAACTATTAGGGTTATGAGCAGTCTCTCTTCCTCAATTTAGGGCAAATGGTTTCAGGAAAGGAGAGGGGGCCAGTGCCATGCTAAAAAACTCACATCACACATGCTTCATCTAAAGCTATTCTACACCAGTTAGGCCAACCGAACAAATCAATGAGCAAGTTTAGAAAAACTCAATGTCCAATCTAGACGAGCGGTTCTGACGTCTACAGCGGCTGCGTTAGCCCAGCGTCAGCGCTTCCAACGTGGTAGGGGGCGTTAGCTACGCGAACGCAAGCGCCTAGGGACAGAAGGATGCCTATTGCTTTTGGACTTGGAAAAATTTGGTGCTCCCTTTGACCGTCGGGCGCATGCTCAAGTTTAGTTGGCGTAAGTACTCGATAATCCAACAGACTGTAGACGAACTTGGTGTTACAAGTGATATTCGTATGGAAGTAGACATCCGTCATACATAACACGATATGCAACTTGTTCATTAACCACCTTTGACGAAATGATGAAGACCACTTCTACATTTAATCAAATCTATCATTTGTTTTAACTTGTAAATACCGTTTTTAATTTGATTACATTAGAAGTGGTCTTCATCATTTCGTCAAAGGTGGTTAATGAACAAGTTGCATACCGTGTTATGTATGACGGATATCTACTTCCATACGAATACTCGATAATATTTGATTACCTCCATGTCCGTGGTGTTTTTGTGAATGAGCGTTTAGTAGTTTGTGCTGTGATTTATAATTTGGGAACTTAAAAATGTGAAAAATAAGTGCTTCCTTTGTGATAAGACTTTTAAATGTTCTCTATTAAAGGTAGATATTTCGGTTCACTTTATGTTTCCCAGGAACCATATTCAATACTCTGTTTACTATAACAAATTCAAATTTGTACATTCTGTTGAATTGGTGACTGTCGACAGAGCATTGAAAATTTAGCCCCTTCATCGAGTTTAGATTTATGTGCATAAGGCCAATTACTTGTTTCCCACAGCATGTTGAAATACGAAATTTTCGGGTACGGAGAAGTGGCCACCAGAGAACTGGCCCTACGGAGAACTGGACACATTGGAATTTCAGTGCCATATAATTGTTCTGCATAAACAAATTTCGTGTGGCTATATTCCCCACTACTTGAGCAACTATTGTTCATAAAATATTTTTTTAATATTTCATTTTCAGTAAGAAATTTAGACATTTCCATTGATGTTCGGGCCAAAGACAAAGCGGAGAAGTAGCCACCAGTAGAACTGGCCACAAAAATGTTAAGGGGCCGTATAAAAATTGTGTTCTGGACTTCTCCGTGCCTACGTCTCCCGAGATCGGTCATCTGACACACATAAAATTTCCGTAATTTCGTATTTTCTTATTTATGATATTTTTCAAGGTTTTTCATACAGCTAAAAAAATTCTCTGCGGGTATGTGCAAACCCAGGAAACTTGTCGGAAGGGAGGGGGGTGCTTAAAACCTAAAATATGAAATATAAAGAATTTCTGGTCGGATCGGGAGATTTTCAGCATTTACAAGCTACAACTCAACAAATTATCTAGGGCATGTGCCTACTCAGGAAACTTGTAGGGAGCGGGGGGGGAGGCCAAAAGTGTAAAATGTAAATAATTTCTGGTCAGATCGGTAGATTTTGACCGTTTACAAACTCTCAACAAGCTCGCTGCGGACATGTGCTAACGCAGAAAACCTGTCTCGGTCGGGGGGGGGGGGGGATTTCAAAATTGTAAATATAATGAATTTCTTGTTGAGATGTAGTTTGTAAATACTCAAAATCTCCTGATCGGACCAAAAAATCTTTATATTTTACACTTTTGCTATTTAACCCCCTCCCCCCCACTCCCAAGATTTTGCTGAGACATACCTTCAGATAATGTGTCGAGTTGTAGCTTGTAAATGCTGAAAATCACACCCGATCGGAACCGAAATTTCTTATATTTTTTACTTTTGGTGTTATCCCCCCTCCCCCACATCTCCCAAGGTTTCCTGAAGAACACATGCCCTCAGATAATTTGTTGAGTTGTAACTTGTAAAGGCAGAAAATCTTACTATCGGACCAGAAATGCTTTATATTTTATATTTTAGGTATCCCCCCCCCCCCCCCGATAGCTTGCCTGAGCAGACACATGCCCTCAGATAATGTGTCGAGTGAAATCTTTTGTTGAGTTGTAGATCATAAACATTTTTCTAAAGAATTACATTAATTATGGCAATTAAGAAAAGACGAAGGCTTTATATGACTCAGATAACCAACCTCTGGGGGTCTTGTCCACTAAGCGGTCAAAAACGCAATTTTTATACGGGCCCTTGAAATTTTGAAAACCACAGCTGCAACGTTGGGAACGACACTGCTGGACGCAGCAATACGAATTACTGTTCTTCAGGGAATTCTCCAGTATACTACCTTCTAATTCCAGAGTAAATGTTACAAAAAGAAGACCCAAAACAAGCCAACCAACGATCGCACTGATTTTGGCCGCTAGAGAGAGAGCGGACCGCTGAGATGCCAACCGACTAGTTACGCCACTTCAAGTTGTGCAATGTCCATGCTTCAATTTTTTCAAAGTCCAAAAGCATTAGGCATCCTTCTGCCCCTAGTCGCTTGCTAGGCGGACGCTCATAACGTTGGTCAATCTACACGGACGTTCATCTCGGCAGTTCCAACGCGGCGCTTCCACAGTGAGGTAGTCATTTCGTTCGTTTTATTATTAGTTTTTATTAGTCAGTAACCCGTGCCATGCACGGTTGAAAAAACTGTGACTGAAATTATTTCTTGTCATATAACACGAATCGTAATAAAATGCATAAATTTAATAAACGGTTCAATAATTAATTGGCAGCGTATAGGATGGGTCACCAACAAAAAAAAATTCGTAATATTCCCATTAATTTTTAATTTTTCCAACTACTCGTATACGAATTTAACGACGACGTTCCCCATTATTGTATAAAGAGGTGCTTACCCGTCGTTGACCGGCTTGCATTGAAGTATTGAGGCATTCTTTCAGTGACCCGAAATGATATCGTGTTTAGATAACTATACAATGGGGTTAAAAATGTGTTTCATTTTGCCTGTTTGGTTTTAAACAATTTTTTTATTTCTTTTTTGGTATCATTATACACTAAGTGGCCACTGTATTATGACCACCCCTCAGTACTTCGTTGGGCCACCTTTTGCCTTTAATACCGCGTCGATTTTCCGTGGCATGGACTCCACGAGATGTTGATAGGTGGTTTGTGAAATCTGAGACCATGCTTGATGAATAGCACTTTCCAGGAGTGTGAGATTGCAGGATTGTTGATCCAGCTGTTTGATGGCTCGTTCAACTTCATCCCACAAATTCTCAATGGGGTTGAGATCTGGAGATTGTGGGAGCCACCTAAGCAAAGTAAACTCACTGGCATGTTCCTGAAACCAGTCCTGTACAATGCGAGCACTATGGCAGGACGCATTATCTTGTTAAAAGTAGCCATCGCCATTGGGATTACCCTTCCACATGACCGGATGCACTTGGTCCGCAACGATGTTTAGATATGATGTGCCAGTCAGTCCTTGATCAACACAAATTAAAGGGCCCAAAGCATGCCAGCAAAACATTCCCCAAACTATAACGTTGCCTCCACCAGCTTGAAGGGTTGTAGCAATGCATTTGGGGTCCATGCTTTCGTGCTGTTTCCGCCAAATTTTTACTCGGCCATCGGCATGGTGCAACTGAAAACGTGATTCATCGGACCACATAATTTGTTCCAAATTATTAACTGTCCAATCATTGTGCTCCTGTGCGAACTGGAACTGCAGACAGCAAAGGTGTTCGAACAGGCCTTCGGCTGCCATATCCCATCCGATGCAGTGTACGGCGAACAGTGTGTGCAGAGATCATTTGAGGGGATCATTGATTAAGATGGTCTGTAATTTGCTGCACTGTTGCCGTTCTGTTGTCTGTTGCCAGTCTGGACACTCTCCGTTCCGCCCGAGCAGTCACTAGTCGATGACGACCACACGTTGCACGTAGAGACCCAGTTTTTTTGGCTGACAGTCCAGTCTTTAAACACTTTAACAACCACTGCTCTGGAACATTTCACGAATGCGGCGGTTTCGGTGATACTCTCACCATGGCTCCGAGCTCCTACAATCGCATTTCTTACCCATCTGTCATACAAAAATCACTTCTACTACTGACACAAGCACTAAACTTTCCCTTTTTATACTAGCCTCGCCCTCTGGCGGCAACAGTGTGCAGCCATAGCTCATTAGCTTAAAACTGTCAGGTGGTAATAATAAAGTGGCCACTCAGTGTATAACCTTTACTAAAATATAAAGAGAAAATTTTTTATTGTGTTTGAGGTAATCTCGAAAACTACTGAACCGATTTGGATAATTTTTTCACCGTTGAGAATCTTATTTCTTTCCAGTGTACATACGCTCTTTCGTTTATTTTTCATTATTATTTTATTATCCTTTATTATTTTTGGTTGTAGTACCGAATCAGAACGCTTTCAAGTAATTCCCGATTTCCCGTGTATCGTTCCGCTTACGGCGGACTGTACAAAGAAAATGCCGTGGTAACAAAAAAAAAAAAAATTACCTGTGACAATAAAAATTAGTGAAAACAAATCTGTTGGTCAGTAGCTTTCATTTAAAAAAATCATGAAAATCGCTCCAGAGGGTGGCGCTGGCAGATCGTAAAAAGAAACGGCCTTGTGTTTTAAATATATAGATTGGATGTATGTTGTTCGACACAGAAAATTCGTTTGCGAGGTCGAGATGCGTCCACCTTTATACAATGGACCACCTTTATACAATCATGACGGTATCCTGTTTTGCAATATCTTCGCTTAATAATCCAAATAATTCGTCGAAAGAAGTAACTATCATCCTGTAGTATTGGAAGAATTTCTCAGGATACATTCTGTGGTAATGGAAGGAAGTATAAAAATTACCTATCGAAAGACTATCTGATAGAGTAGGATGAGTCCACTAACGCCTCTTTCGACTAGTTTTTTTTTTTACATCATCCTTTAACAACAAAAGCCCCGCAACACATCCTACCTGAAGACTGTTCATTTTGAAACTCAGAGGATTACTGAAAACGCAGGGTTGGGGTTTTGGACAGGACATGTAGTTTTTACCGCCTAAAACTGTCTAAAATTGTCCAAAACTGTCTGAAACTGTCCAAAAGAGTCTAAAACCAAGACCAGTAGATTTTCTTAGAACTATACTAACAGACTAACAAAATAAAGTTTTTAGTTTTTCAACTAAAAAAATTTGCATGTGAAATTATGTACATTTCAGGAGACAGACTTCTTTATTTTGATTTGGGGAGACTTGTTTCGAGGTGCCTAAAACCTGAAGAAGAAAGAAGCGTTTTTGTTTTAGTCAAAAAATCTGAATTAAATTTTAAATTGAAAATGCACAAAATGTGTAGACCATCAGATAGAGTGTGGCAACATTTTCTTAAGGTACAGAATGAGGGAAAATCTGGAAGTAATAGCAAATATGCCAAATGTAAATACTGTGGAAATTTTCAACTTGGAAAAGCAGACAGATTGAGAAATCACATTTTATCTTGCAAAACTGAAAAGGTATGTAATGATAGAACTGTAAGTAATGCAGAAACTGGAGATCGGGATTCATCTAACCTTGAACTCCTAGAAGTAAATAAAAGTGGATTTGTGGTGCCAACAAAAAAGATGAAAACTCTGCAGTGTTTAGATTCCCATATTTTAAAAACAAGTGACAGAACTGCAGAAAATTTGAATATACTGGTTGCCAAATTTTTACGCCAACAATATTGCCTTCACTGCAGTAGAACATCAAACCTTCAAAGAATTAGTTTCAGCTCTGCTTCCAGGATATAGAGCGCCAAGTCGTAAATCATTAGCAGGAGAACTTTTAGGTATAGGGTCAGTAGAAGTCACAAATAGAACCAAGACACTTATCGAAGGCAAACAGGTCACCCTGATTGAAGATGGATGGAGTAATATACACAATGATCCACTTATTGCAACTTGTATTCAGTGTGAGGGGAAATCTTATTTTTTGGAAACATACAAAAAATGCACAATATCACAAAGATGTTTTATAATCGGCTATTGCAAACGCAAAGAAAGAATATAATTGTGATATTAAGGATGCGGTCACTGATAGTGCCAAAGTTATGGAGAAAGCAAAGAAACTCCTGTGTGAAGAAGAAAATAGCTTGGTGGTATATGGATGCAGTGCCCATTATTTAAACCTGCTGGGACAGGATATAACACCAGTTTCAGTGCTAAACAACATTGTGAAGGTTCAAAAGTTTTTCCGCAACCACCATGTACCTAGTGCATTGCTTAATGAAATTCCTAATTCACTGAAGCCCCAGTTACCGGGAGATACAAGGTGGAAGAGTCAAATGACTTGCATTGAAACTTTTCTGCCCAACACAGCAGCATACCAAAAAATAGTTGAGGAACATGAAGATCATATTGACAGAGACATAGTCACTCTTATAAATGATTATAATTTATATAAACAGGCTAAAGATACATTGCAACAAGTGAAACCAGTTGCCGATTCACTGGACTGTTTGAAAAAGATAATGCTACCATTCATGAAGCCTGCCATAAATGGCTCATGTTGTTGAAAGGAGAGTGTTTACAGTCCCGCATCCAAGAAGTTACAAAACGAATGGATCAAGCCATGAAACCTTTCCACTTCCTGAATCCAAAATACAAAGAAGGTCTGTCTAACATTCAAAAAGAAAGCGCACGTTCATGGCTAGTTAACAGGTAATCCAACAGCATTTCCCTTTTGATTGCATATGAAGCTGAGCCATTTCCTCCTACTTACTTCACTGTATCTGGAAGTAGTATCAGTCCTGTCACATAGTGCACAGCAGTAGGAAAAACACTAAAACTAGAAGGATTTTCAAAAGATTGTCTACAACATATTGCTTTCCTACTTTCGTGCCCTGCAAGTTCCGCGTCGATTGAAAGAATGTTTTCAAACTTTGGAGTAATACATTCAAAACTCAGAAATCGTCTTGGGAAAACACAGCATCTAAACTGGTTATGTGTTATCGGATGTTAAGAGGACCAATTGCGCTGGATTATTAACGTTTCTCTTGTACTTTGCACTAATATCTTTCTGTAGTGTTGGTAACTGTTTTTTTTTTTCCTTTTCATGTATTAGTTTCATATTACCGTTCACTTTTTGTAGTACAACAAATGTACATTTTTTAAAAACTAAACCCAATATTGAGCCTAATGCAAATTGTATTTCTTTAAATGTAACATAGTGTGTCATCAATGGCTGTATATAAGTAAAATTTAACAAAAATTTCATACCATTTGTATTAAATTTTTGGATTTATTAATCTAAAAACAATTAATATATTGCTAACTGTATATGTATATATATAGTTTTCAATACCAAAATATTTACATATGGTTATTTGTTATTGTGTATTTTTATAAATTTTAACATATTTTATAAAATTTTTTACGTACGGTTGTCTGGCAGAGGTTTTAGACAGTTTCGGACAGTTTTGGACATAAGGGTTTTGGACAGTACGGTAAAAACTCCGGTAAATACCGTGGTTTTTACCGTCGTGTCCAAAACCTTGCCAACCCTGCTCAAACCAAACGCACATGTAGAATGAACCCGCGTTTCCTAGCAGTTCGACAGCGTGCGGTTGGAACGCTGCCTTGTAGAATCACCACTGCAAAGGGGAGCAGCTAGCGTTTCGAGCGCTCGTGTAGAATGAGCGTAAGACGAACGGACAGAAACCAAGTCTTTTGACCACTCGGCCACCGTAGTGACTAAATGTACCCTTTTGGGCTAGGTAAAAAATGAGACAAGTACCCTCTGATTTCATCCAATTGATCGGATTACAGTGACCCTTACTCAGGGCCATATTAAGAGGGGGTTACAGGGGCTAAAGCCTTGGGGCCCACCATGACCAAGGGTCCACGAGGCATTCCTGGGCAAGTAATAGATAGATAGGTAGAGAGAGTGAGAGAGGTTTATAAAATAGTTTTACTTTTGTCTCGTATGATTTCTACTTGGTTAGAAACAGAGTCTGGAAGAGGGACAGATGTCAAGGCAGTGACTCACCAAGGGTAACAAAACTTCTAAACCTTAACCTCGTGTGTAAAACTTCTGATTTCATGTCGCTGTGTACAACGGGGTCGACGGGACAGTTTCATCTTTTTCACTAAAATCAATCCACATCTTCCAGTTTACACTTGGAATGTTAACTGGTCGATGTACGCTGTATCTTCACACTGCATAACAAAAAAAGATGCACTAAGAAAAGTATACAACGCTAAATCATTAGAAAATCCAAGACGAAAGCTAGGAATCCTAAGTTTTTAACTCAGGTGCTTGTAAGAATAATGAAAAACATGGTGATTTATCATGAAAACTCTGCAGATAATTTAGTAGTTATAGTTTAGTGTTTTATCGGACTTCATAATAATTCCCCATCATAAGTTCTTTGGGGACCCACTTAGGGATCTTAGCCTTTGGGTCCACTTAAATGTGTGAGCCTAGGGGCCCACTAAGGTTTTAATCCTGCCCTGCCCTTAATGAGCTCATTTGATAAGCATGTGGAGAAAATTTTAGTACTTCAAGGCATAATTACTTGTGCATGTCTGGGGAAATTTAAAATGTTTATTATTAGATCTATTATTATGTGGAACACCTTTACCAGCGAAACCTCAAATTTTGTAACCACGCAAATTTCGTTCTTGGATGCAACAGAAACCGGCCGCCCCGGTGGCGCAGTGGTCTAAGCGATGGCCTCTGATCAATCGGCCGAAAGGGGTCCGGGTTCGAATACCGGTGAGGCATGGATGTTGTGTTTGTCTTACGGCACTGGTTCTCTCCCTTCCCTGGAACCAGTGACCCTAAATTAGGGACGGGCGACTGCTTATAGCCCATTGAGTTGCTCACGGTGGTCGTTAAACCTCCAATCAAAAAAAAAAAAAAAACAGAAACCGTTACAGATATGACGTCACCATCCACTTCCTTAACCGTGAGTGTAAAACTTCTGCTTGGTACGCAACGCCGCTCTCCGTTACGCAGACGTCATTCACTGCTAAATTGGCCAGTGCTGTGAGTATCTCAATTTCTGATGCGATTTTGGAAATTCAAACGTCGTTGTGCTCAGAATTTGTAACAGAATTATAAAAAAAAAAAAAAAAAAAAAAAAAATACAGGTAAGCTCAGCTCTAATTGAGCCATCAGTTTTGAACGTAGGGTTACGACTTGCAGATCGGAGAGTTGAAATGAGCTAGTCGACTATGGCTTCAAATTGTTTATTTAATTTGTTATAGCGAACACAGGTCTAAGATATAAAAAGTAGCTTACATAATTTTTACAAGTAATGCTGGATACATTGTGAACACAAAGCAGTTCGATACATGAATTACCCAACGTGGTGCTCTGTCTTCTTGGGCTTCTTACATTCCTCATCACTTGCTCTTGCCTCTCGTTTTGATTTTCTCCACTTTTGCTAGCGTTCATTCTGAGAATTCCACGGCATTGCCGAAAATGTGAACCCGTTCACACAAAAACAATTCTTAAAAATTTTAGTTTAAACCACTGCGATATGTTCTTTATATATATATTTTTTAATAGATCTCGTCGAGAGCTTTAAAACGATACCACGCACAGTCGTGTTGCGCTCACGGTTGCAGAGATAGACTGAATCAAACGCGGCGGCACACCCAGAAATACTGCATCATCTACCCCGCGCGCACAGAGAGCGAGGGGAGCGTCGCGCACAGGACGTATTGCGCAGTACGCGAATTGGACTCCATGCTGTTTACGAATATGCTAACACGATTAGTGTGCGACAAGTATTTTTAACGCTATAATGACTTCAATTGGGACCTACTTTTGTCACAGACGGTCGGCCGTAAGTTGTCCATTACTATCCGCGGAGTTGGGCGTAGTCCTTCGTCAATAAATAAGGCAACAACACGTTGTATAGCTGGTCTTTGCAACGAATCAGGCATGTTGTGAATTACACGATAAATATCTACTTGACGTGTTACGTTCAACAAAAAGGGGTAGCTTCTGAAGTGCAAAAATTATTTTATTTGTCCGAAAAAGATCATATTTCTAAGTAGGATTATCAATAAGAAACTTTCGATACCTTTGATGGACAGTAAGGGATATGTAAATCGGTGTCTCCCAAAGTCATTATATTCTTTTAACGAGAGAGCGTTGTTCGGCACAGGAGTTTAAATAAAAAGGTAATGTGCTGGAGAACAAATTCAAGTAAAAAGGACGACCCACCTAGAACTACGTTGGTCTCACTCGATGTTCCACTGCAGTGCTGCTCTGTAAAGAATTGCAGGATCAAATTACTGTAGATACATCGGTAGCTGAGTGGCCAGTCAATAAACCGTAATTTTACGGTACCATGCCGCAATGTTCATTAACAATGTAATGACCGAAAAGTAAAAACGTGTTGCCCACAGAAGTGTTGCCAGTCGACTGATTGCATGTGAAAAAGCAGGTATATAACCACTTTAAGAAGAGCGTTGCCAGATTGCTAAGATTAAAATACAGTAACAGTTCAAGCAGTTTAAACAACGTGAACATATAGTTCATCTACCAGAAATTTATATTTGACCGCCACGTGGTGTGCTTACCCGTGGCGTATCTTGGGTCCGAGACCTGGGCTATCTCACCTCCCCTCCCCTCAGTACTTTTTTTTTAATTGCGAAGTTTATTTTTTAATTGTTAAATAATATTAATAGAAGTAGCATTGGTTTCTAAATTTTAGGTACATGCTATTGCTAACATGATACCAAATATTTATGATTATTAGGATTTGAACACTTATTTGTACATAAACTCCATTCTTCTTTGCTTTTGTGTGTAACATGATACCAAATAATTATGAGGATTAGGATTTGAACACTTATTTGTACATAAACTCCATTCTTCTTTTCTTTTGTGTGAACTTGAGTGTTACGTTTTCACAAAAATATATCTTCCAAGTACTTTTTCATCTCTCTATTCTAAAAAAAAGTAACTGCCGCCGCTGCTGCTGCTGCCGCTGTTTTAGAAATTTCGCGACACTCTTACTTTCCTAGCTCGCAACGCAAAACGTATTGAACACAAAAATATGAAATTTACATCGTTTGTAGAGAATTGTTTGGAAAACACGCTGAAATAAACCGTTTCTTGATTCTAGCGAAACTTCAAGAGCTATTGTATTTCAAAGTTAAGGTAAGCAAAGCTATCAGGTTGCCTTCCGGACACACTAACAGCAACAGAACTACGAAACTTTGTAGGCATGTAGTGCCATGACCGAATTTTTGCACCTTGTCGCCCTTTTTTTTTTCGATTTAGTTTACGAAAAATTAAATTTCTAAATTTCACAAAATTCTCTATTTCGCGATGGGATCCATTTAAAAAAACGGATATATGGCAAACTATAAATTATAACGAATTGCAATTTTTACAGCATAAACTTACAACTATCGTCCCTTTTTTACAAAAAATAATTTAATAAAAAGTCATTTTCTGATTTTTAAGCATTTTTTAAAGACCCCAAGGAAAGAAACGAACGGCTTGTCTTCATAAGGTATTTATTGCTCAAAATGTTAGGTAGAAAAAAAACGGCTCTACAAAATATGAACAAGTACAGAATACAAAACAGTAGCAAGATGTGGGAGAGAACAAGGTATACGAAAGCATTTAAAAGAAACAATAAAAACAGTGTAAAGGGTGTGAAAAGAGGGCGCTCACATGCTGCCCTGTTGAACAGTAGTAAAAATAAAAGTCTATGAGTCCGTTGAAAACAATAGTATTAAACTGTGTCTAAGAGTTCGCCGAAAACTAAACAAAAACAGACCGTAAAGCAGTACAAGTTCAAAGGTAAACAATTTCAAAACAAAACGTTTATTCAGAAGAAAAAACACTCAGTCAGTTGGGAAATCATGAACAGGCTGTTGATTGTTTTCGAGTTCAGCTGTGAGCAACTTCAGCATGTACCACAGACGATGCTGAAGCTGGGCATCTTCAGGAGGAACGGAAACGTTAATCAAAAATTCATCAAGCAATTGCAGTTGTTGAAGCATTTCAGGTAACCAATTTAACTTAGATTGAATACACGGGATTGTTAGAAATTTGTCAATCCTAGGGCGTTGAATTAGTTCAAGAAGTTCAGTAAATGTGAGCAGTTGCATTGGAACAGAACAGTCTTTGAACAGAGCGGAAAGTTTGGGAATGGTGGGAAGAGAAGAATCATCTCCAACAACATCCGAAGCAATCGATGCTGATTCACTTAAATTAGCAGCAACATCCGTATCATCATCAGTAGGGAGGCAAGCGAATCTGTTTGTTGTACGAAGTTGAGAAGAAAAATTTTCTACGACAGGTGAGGTTCCAGAGGAAGTGGCAGAAGATTTGGTCCGAATACGCCTAGTGCGACGCGAAGGCCTAGGAGAAGACTCGGCAGAATTTGGGCGTTTCCCGGCAGTTTTAGGTCCAGAGGAGCCCACCGAAGTAGGAAGAGGTGGAAATGACATGTCAACAATGAGAGCAGATTTGAACAGTTGAGAAGCAGATGTTTGCACTTGCGAAACAGGCTGTGAAACGGGAGGCAATTTGTTGCTCGGTGGTGGCGCGTGAGAGCTGGGCAATGATGACGCAGTAGTTTCGGAAGAAAGCGGCTGCTCGGAGTTGAATGGAAATGGCAGTTCAGTGTTTGGCAATAACTGCGTAGTTGTTTTGAAAGAAAGCGCCTGCTCGGAGTTGTATGGTAATGGCTGTTTAGTGCTTGGCAATAACTGCGTAGGAGTTTTGAAAGACAGCGGCTGCTCGGAGTTGAATGGCAGTGGCGGAACTGAAACAGGTGAAGACAACGAAATATCTGCAGTCATTGAAGGAGCAAGTAGCAGAGATGGTGACGTGGTTGACATTGGGGAAACAGTTTGTTCAGTAGTAAGGGCGGAGGAAGTGTATGATGGAGGTGTGTCACGAACCTTCAACGAAGGGACAGCACCTTGCGCAAGTGTGCGCTGAGGGCACTCATAAGCCAGGTGTCCCTCAGCTCTACACCGGAAACACTGGACACCAGCAAATAAGTTGAAAACGTATGTTCGTGTGTCCGTAACAAGTTGCAGAGATGTGGGGCGGTTAGAAATGGCTTGGTCAGTGGGGAAAATAACACGATATTGGCGACGTCCTCCTTGCACAAATTTGAATGGAGAGTCTCTGGAAGCAGCTGGGAGAAATTTAGTCTCTCCCACTACTCGACCAAGAGTGCCGAGTGCAGCAACAAGTAAGTTGTCAGGAATAGCAGTAGGCACAGGAGATAATGTCACTGTGACCGGGCGCTGTGCAGAAGCAACAGGTTGCAAGTGAAAAGAGTCAATATCAATGCCTGTGGCAAGAACGGTGTCGGTGGCTTTTTGGTGAACAAAATGAACGACAACACCCCCTCCTATGCGAATAATTGAAACGATGCTTTCCTTGGGAACAACTTTAACCAAGGCCTCCAAATAGAGGGGGAGGGGGTGTCACGAAGAGACGGAAAATACACACTTAATAACAAAGCTGAGGAAAGTTCTTTACCTGCTGGTGAGTCGTCAGAAATCCGAATCTTGAGAACTTTATCTTCTCTAGAAAATTCTGGTTGCATTGAAAGAGGTGCATGAGATTGGTTTGGACGAGCAGTCGCAGCATCCGAGCGTGGAGGAGTAGCAGCCGTGGCAGCAGAACGTGACTCGGCATCCAGGATATGCAAATTAGGACGAAGAACATTCGATGCAGAAACATTAGGACGAAGCACATTAGAAGCAGAAACACAATTAGAAGTAGACAAATCCACATTTGAAGAGGTCATAGTTGTCTCGCAAGCGGTCGATGTAGCCAAAGAAAATCCAGCGGAGATAAAATCAGCAGACGAAACTTGCATTTGTACTTGGGAAGCAGCCATCATGGCCGCTAAGCCGAACAATACAACACTGTGCGCTGCAACTGCGTCACACAGAAGAAACACAAAATAACGAAACAGAAGGCACACACACTCACTTCAAGTGAGGCAAAACGGTGAAAACACAACACAGTCAACACGAACCACTAACGCAGACGATAAATTCACAGGAAAAAAAAAACATTTTTTTTACAGACGCAAAGGAAAGAAACGAACGGCTTGTCTTCATAAGGTATTTATTGCTCAAAATGTTAGTTATAAAAAACGCCTCTACAAAATATGAACAAGTACAGAATACAAAACAGTAACAAGATGTGGGAGAGAACAAGGTATACGCAAGCATTAAAAAAAACAATAACAACAGTGTAAAGGGTGTGAAAAAGAGGGCGCTGAGAGGCTGCCCAGTTGAACAGCAGTAAAAATAAAAGTCTATTAGTCCGTTGATAACAATAGTATTAAACTGTGTCTAAGAGTTCGCCGAAAACTAAACAAAAACAGACGGTAAAGCAGTACAAGTTCAAAGGTAAACAATTTCAAAACAAAACGTTTATTCAGAAGAAAAAAAAAACTCAGTCAGTTGGGAAATCATGAACAGGCTGTTGATTGTTTTCGAGTTCAGCTGTGAGCAACTTCAGCATGTACCACAGACGATGCTGAAGCTGGGCATCTTCAGGGGGAACGGAAACGTTAATCAAAAATTCATCAAGCAATTGCAGTTGTTGAAGCATTTCAGGTAACCAATTTAACTTAGATTGAATACACGGGATTGTTAGAAATTTGTCAATCCTAGGGCGTTGAATTAGTTCAAGAAGTTCAGTAAATGTGAGCGGTTGCATTGGAACAGAACAGTCTTTGAACAGAGCGGAAAGTTTGGGAATGGTGGGAAGAGAAGAATCATCTCCAACAACATCCGAAGCAATCGATGCTGATTCACTTAAATTAGCAGCAACATCCATATCATCATCAGTAGGGAGGCAAGCGAATCTGTTTGTTGTACGAAGTTGAGAAGAAAAATTTTCTACGACAGGTGAGGTTCCAGAGGAAGTGGCAGAAGATTTGGTCCGAATACGCCTAGTGCGACGCGAAGGCCTAGGAGAAGACTCGGCAGAATTTGGACGTTTCCCGGCAGTTTTGGGTCCAGAGGAGCCCACCGAAGTAGGAAGAGGTGGAAATGACATGTCAACAATGAGAGCAGATTTGAACAGTTGAGAAGCAGGTGTTTGCACTTGCGAAACAGGCTGTGAAACGGGAGGCAATTTGTTGCTTGGTGGTGGCGCGTGAGAGCTGGGCAATGATGACGCAGTAGTTTTGAAAGAAAGCGCCTGCTCGGAGTTGTATGGTAATGGCTGTTTTGTGCTTGGCAATAACTGCGTAAGAGTTTTGAAAGACAGCGGCTGCTCGGAGTTGAATGGCAGTGGCGGAACTGAAACAGGTGAAGACAACGAAATATTTGCAGTCATTGAAGGAGCAAGTAGCAGAGATGGTGACGTGGTTGACATTGGGGAAACAGTTTGTTCAGTAGTAAGGGCGGAGGAAGTGTATGATGGAGGTGTGTCACGAACCTTCAACGAAGGGACAGCACCTTGCGCAAGTGTGCGCTGAGGGCACTCATAAGCCAGGTGTCCCTCAGCTCTACACCGGAAACACTGGACACCAGCAAATAAGTTGAAAACGTATGTTCGTGTGTCCGTAACAAGTTGCAGAGATGTGGGGCGGTTAGAAATGGCTTGGTCAGTGGGGAAAATAACACGATATTGGCGACGTCCTCCTTGCACAAATTTGAATGGAGAGTCTCTGGCAGCAGCTGGGAGAAATTTAGTCTCTCCCACTACTCGACCAAGAGTGCCGAGTGCAGCAACAAGTAAGTTGTCAGGAATAGCAGTAGGCACAGGAGATAATGTCACTGTGACCGGGCGCTGTGCAGAAGCAACAGGTTACAAGTGAAAAGAGCCAATATCAATGCCTGTGGCAAGAACGGTGTCGGTGGCTTTTTGGTGAACAAAATGAACGATAACACCCCCTCCAATGCGAATAATTGAAACGATGCTTTCCTTGGGAACAACTTTAACCAAGGCCTCCAAATAGAGGGGGAGGGGGGTGTCACGAAGAGACGGAAAATACACACTTAATAACAAAGCTGAGGAAAGTTCTTTACCTGCTGGTGAGTCGTCAGAAATCCGAATCTTGAGAACTTTATCTTCTCTAGAAAATTCTGGTTGCATTGAAAGAGGTGCATGAGATTGGTTTGGACGAGCAGTCGCAGCATCCGAGCGTGGAGGAGTAGCAGCCGTGGCAGCAGAACGTGACTCGGCATCCAGGATATGCAAATTAGGACGAAGAGCATTCGATGCAGAAACATTAGGACGAAGCACATTAGAAGCAGAAACACAATTAGAAGTAGACAAATCCACATTTGAAGAGGTCATAGTTGTCTCGCAAGCGGTCGATGTAGCCAAAGAAAATCCAGCGGAGATAAAATCAGCAGACGGAACTTGCATTTGTACTTGGGAAGCAGCCATCATGGCCGCTAAGCTGAACAACACAACACTGTGTGCTGCAACTGCGTCACACAGAAGAAACACAAAATAACGAAACAGAAGGCACACACACTCACTTCAAGTGAGGCAAAACGGTGAAAACACAACACAGTCAACACGAACCACTAACGCAGACGATAAATTCACAGGAAGAAAAACATTTTTTTTACAGACGCAAAGGAAAGAACCGAACGGCTTGTCGGTCTTCACGATAACCACAGATGAACGTTCTGGTCTCGTGACCTGCTGCCATGGTGACGCAGAGAATTTGTTATACATATGTTTTGTTGGCAAAGCTATCTCAGTTCTATAAGGTGGACGTCAAGTAATTTCGCTTCCTATACTTACAATGGAAAAACTTCTGTACACATTTTCTTCACAATTAATGCGTTCCCAAGGGTGAAAATTTGAACATCGATTAAAATAGCTTCATTTTATAACTTGGAATACCTAATATTTTCTAAAACATAACCATAATTATGCAATCCAACATTTGTTTGTCTACTGACGTCATCAAAGAACAGGTCGCGTCATCTTTTTTCTGGACAATTAATGCGTTCCCAAGGATGAAAATTTGAACATCGATTAAAATAGCTTCATTTTATAACTTGGAATACTTAATATATTCTAAAGCATAACCATATTTATGTAATCCAACATTTTTTTGCATGCTGACGTCATCAAAGTACAGGTCGCGCCATCTTTTTTCTGGTTCCAACACCAGCAAAGGAAAAGTTATTGATTTTTTATATAATTATGTTTATGTTTTAGAAAATATTAAGTATTCCAAGTTATAATATGAAGTTATTTTAATCGATGTTCAAATTTTCATCCTTGGGAACACAGTAATTGTGAAGGAAATGTGTACAAAAGTTTTTCCATTGGAAGTATGGACCGTATGCATATGACGTCACAGCGAGGTAAACCATCGTAGCAAACGTCCTGGTGACCAACTGGTGTACAAGCACTGCTTGGATTTTGCATTGTGGAGCGTTAAGGAAAATGATGTTATGTGCTTTTTTCAGCAGAATTAACCGAAGTGGGAGAGATAATCATGTGTCCTATTATAGATTACCGTCTGAACGAACGAAGTGGGATCAGAATTATTAAAATTTAATTCAGAAGCGCCAAAATCTGTGGTTATCACGTAAGTTGACATTGATGACCGGAAACGAAGGAACACTGGAGTGTGTAGTTCACATTTTGTAACAGTTATGTTCATAAATTTACTGATGCATTATCTGAAAAACTCTATGAAGATCTTTTGACTCGAATTAACCTTTCTTATGAGTAAGATTATGCTGTTCTTGATAGTGAATGTATCCACTGCTATAGGGGAGTGAATATCTTATGGAACCTTCATATGTCGAGTTAGGCCGATTTTGGAAAAATGATCTCATGAGAACATTCACCAGTTTATTATTATTTTCATTATTATATATAAGGTGCAAAGACTTAATGCTACTCTCCAGGATTATTATTATTATTATTATTATTATTATAGCCTTACCTGTGTAAAGCTGAGGATTCTTATCTTAGCTTACGTTTCAGGTTGGGGAATATCTAAATTATTGAAAGGTAAACTTTTAAATTAAATAATTAGCCAAAGATGAAAGGACTTTTTATCTTAATTGTGTGAATATACTGTTAGCACAGAAGTCGGTGGTTGTGCTGGAATGCAGAATTTCGAGTTCTTTTCAAGCAAAAACTTTCTTCTTCCTACAATATTGTTCAGGAAAATTGGGTATGGAATATCATATGGGTCGCCACAATTACCCAATAACTTTAATTTATCAGAATAAAGCTGTTTTTGATCACCAGATAACCCACTTACGTTGCCCATGCAATTCATTTTTTATCTCACTTGTACACCAGTTGTTCTGTAAGAAAGCAGCAGACGATAAAGTGACGCGAACCGCGGTTTCGTGAAGTCAATGCATACGGTCTATAGGAAGCAAAATTACTTGACGTCCACCGTAACGGTTTATCATAACGGTTTACGGAAATGCTTTTTTGACCGCTTTTGTTTTTCTTGGTAAATTTAGTGCCATAAGTTCAAACGACAAATGTCGCCTTCCAAAAATTAACGACAGTAAGAAAATTCTGAATTTCGGAATAACAAGCTTTATTTGCTTAGACATGCAATAAAAATTGAAATTTATATGAATTTTCCAGTTTTTATTTCATGTGATATACTTGGAGATGGGGCTGCAGGGCCTGAGCGCTACTCTGGAAACGTGCGTAGCGAGTCTAGAGGCGCAGCCCCTAGTATTTAAAAATAATGTTTTTCTCTATTAAGGTGAACGTCAAGTAATTTTTCTTCCTGTACTTCCTATGGAAAAACTTTTGTACACATGTCCTTCAAAATTAGTGTGTTCCCAGGGATGAAAATTTGAACATCGATTAAAATAACTTCATATTATAACTTGGAATACTTAATATTTTCTAAAACACAACCAAAATTATATTAAAAATCAATAACTTTTCCTTTGCTGGTGTTGAAACCAGAAAAAATGGCGCGACCTGTACTTTGATGACGCCAGTAGACAAACAAATGTTGGATTACATAAATATGGTTATGTTTTAGAAAATATTAAGTATTCGAAGTTATAAAATAAAGCTATTTTAATCGATGTTCAAACTTTCATTCTTTGGGACACACTAATTGTGAAGAAAATGTGTACAGAAGTTTTCCCATTGGAAGTATAGGAAGCAAAATTACTTGACGTCCACCTTAACAAACCACCCAAGTTGCTCGAATGTGCATGTCCTCGTGTGAATCTTAGATATATCTTGATTCTTTTTAATACGGAAAAACTTCTTTCGGCAGTTGCAGTTGTTGATGAACAATATAATATTAGATCTGCTAATTTGTACACCTCAATAAACACTATGTCCAATTATTCAACTTTATGTAACAAGTAATGTCTCTTACTGATTTGTTTTGTGTTCATCAGGGGAATAAAACACCTTCAGTTAATTTTTTAATCGAGCTGTAACAAAATTTGAAGCACAGAAAATCTTTGGAAAATGTGAAATTAAATCTTTAAGCTCTGATAGTAGATGTTCAGGGAAGCTTTCACAAAATTTATCAAAACAGTTCGAATCCAACAAAGCCACAAATTTAAGATATAATATCACTGATTTTAATTAATTCACACTTCACACAAACTGAAACAACTCTCGCGAAACACGCACTGTTAAAAGCGGAAGCATGGAGGGACTTAGATCGTCCGAAGTCTTCTTTTTCCCAGCGAACTCTTGCCCAAAGCAATGGTGCAATCACCTCCGTAACTCATTCATGTTGTCAAGGAAACGCTAGTTTGCGATAGTATTGAAGCTCTTCGCATCAAAACAGCGAAGTCTCTGGAAGACCTACTGCGTTAAGCCGTTGATTACCGCTCGCCAGACTGATTCTCATAATCGAAAGAAGCGAATCCGCTCGTGTTTTTTTCGCACTGAAAGCATCGACATATCTTAATACCGTTGATAACTGACTTTTGTTGGTGTGTAATTAATTGCCTTTTATTTGTGTATATTTAATTGACTTTTATTTGTGCATTCTCTGGGCTTCGCAGCTAGCCTAGCTAGCCTCGAATATACGCCACTGGTACTTACGATCAAACAGTCTTAATCCTGGTGAAATACTGACTATTCACGGCAATTTTTTACAGTGTGAGTCGGGCTGATCCCGAAGAGGTATACCCGAGCCTGAACCGGGCTCGGGATGCATAATATTTGCTACGATTCCGGGCCGGCGGGCTTGGACTCTGAAACAGAGAGAGAGATAATTTTCTTCTTCTTCTTTTTAATGCAATTTTGTATATTTTAGCCAAAGACATTGGAGTAGCATAGACTGGCAAATACAGTATAATGCTATCGGTTCTCAAACGACGCAGGCCAACTGAACACGCAGCGCCATCTATGAATGGGGGCAAAGTTGGCAGTGAACATATGTGTATCGGAAAACAAGAATGTTTGATTCAATTCATAATGTGCTGCAGAAATTACGTAGAAAGTGTTCGCGTACGACCCGGAACTTTCTAGATCAAATTCTAATTAGCAAGTGCTCATATCCGTGAAAAAACAAGCGACACTAGTAACCAGGAAAATACGAGGCTGTATCGCGGCCGCCCATATACACAGAGCAGAGAAATAAAAAAAACTACTAAGCAGGAAAATTTCGCGTCACATACACTTGAATCTTAAAGATATATCAAAATCTTAAAGATTTAGAACTGAAATACTCCCACAAACACGACAACACACTAGTTACTCCCCACAATGGCGGCTTTCTATGTATGTCGGAAGTAGCATTCTCTTTGCCAATCTATTCTCCTCCAATGTGTTTGAGCATACTAGATTTTTCTACACTATGTGTTTTAGCATACTAGATTTTTCTTACTCTTTCCAGTTGATGAAGAGAATTCTTCGGCAACTTGGTCTGGGTGAGAAGTGGGAACTTGGGAGGGCTATTTATACCGGGCATGGAGAGAAAAATGCCATAGGCCATGTGAAAACACAGATTTGTCGGTGACAAAGACAGAAACCGCGAACCCTCGCTCTGGAGTGAGTTGCTCTAACTGACTAAGATACACCGCTGGAATGTATCGTTGCATATTTGTCATCTTGCTACGTGCGTGCTTTACCTCTGTAGTGCGTCACAGTCACGTGCTAGTGGGTTTCTGCTGAGGGGAAACTTCTTTAAGAACTATAGACGCTAGATAGAACGACGAAATTTTGCTTCCCTCCTCCACGCACCAGCTTCCTGCTTATTTGATTGAGCAAAGTGCTTAGTTTTCGGCACTTCCGATCTTTCCGGATAACTGGCCGCCCGAAGCATTTCAGGAAGAAACAAATGACAAAAAAATAATCGTGCAACTTGCAATGTTTATACGTGTATATGTAGCTTAGGTAACACCAAAGTTAATAGACAGTAAGATTTGCTCATCCCATCTTCCTCGTAGACAAATAATTATGACGTCACTAAGTGACATCACCGTCCTAACATGTGAATCGTAGATCTGAACTGTAGTTATGGAGGAAGATGTCTTGTCAACAATTTTTATACCTCAGACACAGAACAAAAGCTTATGCAAAAACACATTTGCATTAAATACAGCAGAAATTCACAGTTGTGTGAATATTTTAGTAACGGAGATTTCAAAAATATCTCCCGCACATTTGTGTTACGTAAAGGGCGGGAAAACGGTTAAACGTTTTAGTTACAAGGGAAATTTTTGCTGTTTTTTATAAAAATTTAGAAGGAAACACGCACAGCAGGGCATATCATTGTCACATAATAAAGAATGTCTTTATGAGGAATAGGGAAAGCATCTCGAAAACATTCCCCAATTTTTTTAATTGGAAATTGAAAACATTATGCATTAAAAAATCTGATAGAGTTTATAAAGATTATTCCAGCTGGTTTACGAATAATAATTCCGACACGTTGCTGTGGTGCAGATACAAAGAAACGTGGCGATTGGGTAGTCTTACAATGGAGATTTGGACAGTGACGTCACAAAGCAATCACCGGAAGTGCAGAATGAGCATAACCTTGTCATCTACTAACCTTGAGGTAACACTACGTAAAGTTTGTTCTTCTTATTCACTCACTATGTGAAACAGGAGTCACTCAAATAAAGTTCAAGAAGCCGCCCCGGTGGCGCAGTGGTCTAAGGCGTTGGCCTCTGATCATTCGTCCGTAAGGGGCCCGGGTTCGAATCCCGGTCAGGCATGGATGTTGTGTTTGTCTTACGGCACTGGCTCTCTCCCTTCCCTGGAACCAGTGACCCTAAATTAGGGACGGGCGACTGCTTATAGCCCATTGAGTTGCTCACGGTGGTCGTTCAACCTCCAATAAAAAAAAAAAAAGTTCAAGAAAGAGTTACTTACAGTTCGTCTATACACACCACAGACTGACAGACGCCAGCTGCATGAAAAAGACCTCTTACAGCTTAAGACAGCTTCAACGACTACCATACCACACTTTTCGCTGCTAGCTTAACACTTTATATATGCAGGTGATTTTGCTTATCGACCATGCACGCGGCACTCACCCTTGACCTCAAGACTGTTGCCATATAACATTCATTGAGTAAAAAAATGCAATGTTAGGTTGAAACACTAAAAGAGAGTGAACTCAAAATTAACATAGAGAAAGACAACTGAAAAATGAAGGTAAAATTAGAGTGTACGTCATTAAAAACACTATAAAAATAGCTAGAGGTCCCTTCTTCCCTTCCCAGTTGAGAAAGGCATTGGTTAACTTCAGGGAAAGAAAGTGAAAATCTAGAACAGATAATTTTGTAAAAATACAAGTTTGTTCTTGATGGAAATCGAAACGCGCCCCTTCGCTCCGGAGTGAGTTGCCCTCCCAACTAAGCTACACGGACGGAACATATCGCTGCAGATTTGCCGTCTTGGCACGTGAATCACCTCCGTAGTACGTCATATCACTACCTCCTTTTTTTTTTTTTTTTTTTTATTTGAAGCGAAGTAGGAATTTTTCATTAATTCCAGACGATGTGTGGAACAAACATCACACATTTTTCGAAGAACCCAAGGGCCAGTAGGTCCATTTTTACGTTCGGGTGCCAATGTAAAAACACAAAATTGTCCGTGACGAAGATCAAATCCGCGTCACTCTGGCTCCGGAGTGAGTTGCTCTCCCAACTAAGCTACACGGACGGAATATATCGCTGCAGATTTGTCGTCTTGACACGTGATTCGCATCTGTAGTGCGTCACAATTTTTTATTAATGCCTGAACAGGTTAGTCATAGTTTTGGGCCTGGATCGGCGTTTTACTGTTCATAGCTATGGAAAAAATTAGTCTAATATGTGCTAAATCTCATGGTAAAAAAGAGTAAGAAAGGAAGAACTGAAATAAAATTTGTCGTGAATCACGGTAATCGTATCTACAGATGTTGTACTATTACATCAAGTTCAGTACTCAAACTAAGTAAAAACATAAGCACAGACATTGTATGATTTCATACAGAGTCTCTCGTTTCAGGATCTGCCGTTAAGATCAATTAACGCCCTTCCGATATTTTCTTCTTGATACAGTATTTCGTTTTTCACTGAAGTATTTGCACAAGTTATTTTCACGACTATTATGAATGGTTTCAGTTATAGCATTTAAGGCCATTGCAGCATTGAAAGACGACGTCCATAGCTACTGCAGCACCGTGAACTCGGACATATTAGCTGCTGAAAAGTATGACAAATTACCAAATTCTTAATTGCAGGTTAGTTACGACCAGGGTTGGCAAGGTAATTTACTCGTTACGTATTTTACGTAAATTACGCGTAATATACAGGTAATTTACTTGGCGTAGAAAACCAGTTTTTTACGCTGACGTAAAAAACTAATTTTCTTTCATGTGTGTGTGTATAAATAATATAATATAAAAACCACTTTAATTATATTACATTTTAAACTTTAAATTTATTGTATAATTCACTACGAAATAATTATTCACTTAATGTTCATACAGCTCAGCCACCTATTAACAGATTTCTTTTTGGAAATTATAATGTATCTGTTCTTTCTTGTATATTAAAAATGGAGAAAATAGTCTACCTCTTGCACTAGCATCGATAAAAATCACAATGCATACTGAATAGAATTCAAGATTTTATTAACAGCTTCAAATTCGTTGAGTGTATTTTAATATTTATGTAATTCTATAAAATAAACAATTTTATGTTCAGTTTGTTCACCAAAGATAATATTTTGACATGAATGTCAATGGCATGTGTATAATACAAAATATTGTACATTTTCATTTAATAATATTTGTGTTTGACATGTTATCCAGGTGTACACTTCAAAATCATAATTTTACCCTTTTAAAATTCTAAACGTTTTTCATATTGATTGTGCTATATTTATACCCTTGAAGGAAAGAACTGTAGATTTGACAAAACGTTAAACTACTTGTTTTAAATGTTTATAATTGTCACTCTCAGTTCTCACACACCCTTAATCACACTAATAATTCTCACTGTTATGATCTTGTAACTTAAGAGTATAATATATTTGAACCAATTTCTTCGAACGTTCGAAGCTGAGCCGGTTTCTTGTAGTATTATGGGCAAATACCAATTAGAGAAAAGTCTTTCAAGTTGGGCTGAAGATGCTGAGATGTTGATTAACTTCAAAGCAACTGCTGACAACTCCTTATGGTGCCAACTGGTGAAGTACCAGAATGTCCGTGGTGATTTTTTTTTTTTTTTTTTGATTGGAGGTTTAACGACCACCGTGAGCAACTCAATGGGCTATAAGCAGTCGCCCGTCCCTAATTTAGGGTCACTGGTTCCAGGGAAGGGAGAGAGCCAGTGCCGTAAGACAAACACAACATCCATGCCTCACCGGGATTCGAACCCGGACCCCTTTCGGACGAATGATCAGAGGCCATTGCCTTAGACCACTGCGCCACCGGGGCGGCCCGTGGTGATTTAACACCCTTCTTCATAAGCGCTCCAAAATTTCCAGATTTTTCTCGATACTGATAGCAAGTTAATTAACAGCACAAAGCCATGTTTTGTTTTTTACTCTTTCCAACCGTAGGTTGAAGAAACGTATATGCTCCAGCTTTGTCCGCCCGTCCGTCCGTCCGCACGATAACGGGCGTAAAAATGGTTCGATTTCAATGAAAGTTTACTATGTGGTAGAGGACCATCTGGGGACGAATCCTATTGAAAATACGACAAATGGGGTCAAAGGTCACGACGTAGGAGCGGGATCATTCCATTGCCCTTATGCGTCATAACTTGCGTAAATATGATTCGATTTCAATAAAATTTTACTGTGTGGTAGAAAACCGCCTGGGGACGAACCCTATTCAAAATGGGTGAAGTGGGGTCAAAGGTCAGGACATAATAAATATCGGAATGCATTCCATTGCCCTTATGCGTCATAACGTGCGTAAAAATGGTTCGATTTCGATGAAATTTCAGTATGTAGTAGGGGACCACCTGGGGACGAACCCTATTGAAAATGGACGAAATGTGGTCAAAGGTCAGGACATAGGATTACGATCCATTCGATCCCCCTTATCCCATATTATTAAGGTGGACGTTAAGTAATTTTGCGTCCTATACTTTCAATGGAAAAACTGTTGTACACATTTAATTCACAATTAATGTGTTCCCAAGGATGAAAATTTGAACATCGATTAAAATAACTTCATATTATAACTTGGAAAACTTAATATTTTTTAAAACATAACCATAATTATATTAAAAATCAATACCTTTTCCTTTGGTGGTGTTGAAACCAGAGAAAAGATGGCGTGACCTGTACTTTGATGACGTCAGTGGACAAATAAATGCTGGATTGCATAATTACTGTTATGGTTTAGAAAATATTAAGCATTCCATGTTATGAAATGAAGCTATTTTAATCGATGTTCAAATTTTCATCCTTGGGAACGTATTAATTGTGAAGAAAATGTGTACAAACGTTTTTCCATTGGAAGTATAGGAAGCAAAATTACTTGACGTCCACCTTAAAGTAGCAATTCTTGTACGTATGTATATACATTTCATTTTGAAAACGGCTCTGCCGCCCCGGTGGCGCAGTGGTCTAAGCGATGGCCTCTGATCATTCGTCCGAACGGGGTCCGGGTTCGAATCCCGGTGAGGCATGGATGTTGTGTTTGTTTTTTCAGCACTGGCTCTCTCCCTTCCCTGGTACCAGTGACCCTAAATTAGGGACGGGCGACTGCTTATAGCCCATTGAGTTGCTCACGGTGGTCGTTAAACCTCCAATCAACAAAAAAAAACAAAAAAAAACGGCTCTAAGAATTTTGATGAAGTCGTTAACCGACCGTTTTCTGGTACTAGAAATCGATTTAACTTGATCTCGACTTTAGGAGAATTCGTTTAGTGGGTTAAATAACCACCCCGAAGTATAACTTTTCAGTGTCATGGCGTTGTTCCATTAATGTTACCAATGCTTAGAAATCTTATGACGTCATAATATCGCGTTTGAGAATGTTGGCGCGAGGTCACGCCATCTGTCTCATTACGTCACGCGTTGTGTTTGGATCCTATTAAAGTTTTATGACGTCACATTCTTGCGAGCAGATGTTCGCGATTCTCATCTGCCTCATTACGTCATTCGTCGTGTGCGTATGTCCGTCCGCACGATAACTCGCGTAACAATCGTTCGATTTCAATGAAATTTTAGTATGGTAGGGGATCACCTGGGAAGGAACCCTATTTAAAGTGAACGAAATGGGGTCAAAGGTCAGAACATAGGAGCGGGATCCATGCCACTGCTATTATGCGTCATAACTAACGTAAAAAAGGTTCGATTTCGATGAAATTTTAGTATGTGGTAGGGGACCTCCTGGCGATAAACTCTATTGAAAATGGGCGAAATGGGGTCAAAGGTCAGGACATAGAAGCGGAATCACTTCCATCGCCATTATGCGTCATAACTTACGTAAAAATGCTTCGGTTTGGATGAAATGTTAGTATGTTGTAGGGGCTTGCCTGGGGACGATATGTGTTGAAAATGTGCGAAATGGGGTCAAAGGTTAGGACACAGGAGCGGGATCTATTCCATAGTGATCCTTGTGCATCATAACTTACGTAAAAATGCTTCGATTGCGACAAAACTTTATCATGTTATTTCGGAGGTATACCGAACCGGTTCTGTTGAATATGATCGAAATGGAATCAAAGGTCAGGGCACAGGACCGAGATTTCTTCCACAGCCATTATTCTCATAACTTGAGTAATGATTTCTGGTATGTTGGAAAGCGTATTATAATCAATGCATTGCATGATTTTACAAACTTGTTTATTTTGTTACCTATTTTGCACGTTTTTTACGTTTTCTACGTATTTTACGCGTTTTTACGCGTTTTTTACGCGTAATTTACGTGTCACGTAGAAAACCTTTTTTTACACGTAATTGCGCAACCCTGGTTACGACTGACGAAGGCGTAATAAGCGCTCAGCAGGACAAGACAGATTACCAGAACCCATTTAAGAAGGAAGCTAGGAGGACTGCTGCCCAGGGCCCCACATTTTTTTTTTTTTTTTTTGATTGGAGGTTTAACGCCCACCGTGTGCAAATCAATAGGCTTTAAGCAGTCGCCAGTCTCTAATTTAGGGTCACTGGTTCCAGGGAAGGGAGAGAGCCAGTTCCGGAAGACAAACATAACATCCATGTCTCACCGGGATTCGAGCCCGGACTCCTTACGAACAAATGATCAGAGGCCATCGCTTAGACCACTGAGCCACCGGGGCGGCGCCCCAAAGTTTTAAGGAGCCCACAGAAGTATGTAGAATGCTTGAAGAATTTACAAAGTTCTACAGGTTTTTTTTTGTTGTTGTTGTTTTTGCAGATAGAACAGCGAAAACTCTGAGGAACTGCCTTGTGAAATTTTGTTTTTTATTTCCGCATTTTAAAGAGGAGTACAGAAAGAGTATAGTTGTCCCTAGTCCATCCTCAAATTTTTCGAAAGCTTTACAAATGGTTTTTTTTTAATACACATCTATAATTGGGGAAATTTTCATATATTAAGAAATCGTTTGAATCATGACATTCAGATCATTTGCCCACTACTTCAATGTAATTTTAACAAGCTGAACCCGGGTCAGGAGGAGGGAGGATTAAAGCAGAACTGAACTGGTATCGATTTTTAACCATGCACTTTTACACTTTCTTGCCAACACTGATTCGTTCATGAATCATGGTCTATACACTTCAATATGGCGGGGATATTTTTTATGGCTTTCTCATCATAGTTTGGGAATGTTTTCTTCTGGGTATTTTTTTATTCTGCCACACATAGTGAAATCCTGGATGTTACTCTAATACTGGAGCCCAGGGTTGCACTTTACTTCACTGAATCGACATTTTAAAATTTAATTTATTCAATGGTCGTTCATCGAAATCGACATTTATTTTTACACAAATAACACTGGGGAACAATTTTTTTTCTCATTTTCTGCTGCATGATATTTTTCAACTGATTCTAAATATTTTTTAACGCTGATTTCAAATCTGAAATCAGTTTTCCTCTACACGCTCTAGTTTTTATGTAATTTGAAACATGTGATTTTCGCAAAAATAGGACACCCATTGCTATTTACACTAGGGATAGCATGAAAACTAAGTATACATCTACCCTAACCTTAGACTAATTTTTTACAAACATTAATATTTTGTTAATTTTGGATTCTAGAGATTTATCTGATTTACACAAAAATAACACCTGTTTTTCTTTGTTTCAGATCTGATCATGACTTCAAGTAGACATAAATGTGTGAAAAATCCTGATGCATGCTGTTATGTATGTGGCTGCTACACACTTCTTCGTCAAAGGCGCAATATAACTTCGTTTGTGAGGCGTGCCTATAAAGTGTATTTTGAAGTTCCCCTTTGCGACCAAGACAAGAAATGGGCTCCTCATATTGTGTGTCGCCGCCCCGGTGGCGCAGTGGTCTAAGGCGCTGGCCTCTGATCATCCGCCGTAAGGGGTCCGGGTTCGAATCCCAGTCAGGCATGGATGTTGTGTTTGTCTTACGGCACTGGCTCTCTCCCTTCCCTGGAACCAGTGACAATAAATTAGGGACGGGCGACTGCTTATAGCCCATTGAGTTGCTCACGGTGGTCGTTAAACCTCCAATCAAAAAAAAGAAAAAATTGTGTGTCATAATTGTGAGGAAATGCTTTGTGACTGGACAAAAAGAAAACGAAACGGTCTGCCTTTTGGAGTTTGCATGGATTGGCGAGAACCCGAGGACTACATAACTGACTGGAATTTTTGACTGGTCAACACGAAGAGTGTCAATAAGAAAACCCGGCATAAGATCTCCTATCCCAGTATTCCCTCAGCAATTCGACGTACTCTGCACACTGAGGAACTCCCGGTTCCAGATTTTAATGGTTTTGCCTCATCTGAAGATAAAAGCAGTAAACATGATAAAGTACAGCCCAAGGGTTGTGATAACGAGCTTCAAGAAATGTTTTCAGAAATCAAAGACTCGTCATCTGATACCAAACAGTCATCAGTCCATCAGCAGTTTAGCCAACCATGACTTAGTGCGTGGTTTGGGACTACCCAAGAAAGCAGCTGAGGTATTAGCCTCCAGTCTGCAAGAAAAAAAACCTTCTTCACGGCTCTGCAAAAGTTCCTTATCCCCAAAAGCGGGACCAGATTTTTGTGGACTTTTTTCAGAAGACAAGCAGTTTGTTTACTGCCACAATATCCCAGGTCTTCTCAGGCAATTAGGTGTTACCTCGTATAGTCCAACAGAATGGCGATTATTTATGGACAGCTCAAAGCGTAGATTCAAGTGTGTTCCCTTGAACAACAGCAGTGTTTACAGAACGGTTCGAGTTGGTTACTCAGTGCATTTGCGAGAAGAACATAATGATATAAAAATGGTCATTGACTTACTCAAATATCACGAACCCAACTTGATCATTTGTGTGGACCTGAAACGGTCAATGCTATCTCAGCATGTGGGACAGCCGAGTTCGAGAGAAACATTGGACTCAAAAAGTGTGGCCCATCCATGAAACTCTAGAAGCAGACATACCAAACATTGTGAATGACCCAATCGTCAGCCGAGAGAAGAATATTTTTCTCTCACTCCATATTAAGCTTGGCTTGATGAAACAGTTCGTGAAGTCATTAAGCACTGATGGTGAATGTTTTCAACATGTAGTTTCTGCTTTTCCTGCTTTGTCTTTCGAGAAGATCAAAGCAGGCGTGTTCGATGGACCTCAAATTCGCGCCCTTGTACGTGATGAGGAATTTGTCAGGAATATGAATGAAAAGGAGAAGGCAGCATGGCTGTCTTTCGTGGCAGTTATACAAAACTTCCTTGGTAACAAAAAGGCAGATAACTATGAGGTTCTCGCTACTAGAATGCTGTTGGGTTTTTGCGATCTTGGGTGAAACATGAGTGTCAAGCTCCATTTCCTGAATAGTCACCTTGATCAGTTCCCCGAGAACCTTGGGGCTGTTAGTGATGAACATGGAGAGCGCTTCCATCGAGACCTCATGCCGATAGAACAGCGCCATCAAGGGCAATTGGATAAAAATATGATGGCAGAGTACTTCTGGAGCAACAAATGATATTACCCTGAGAAAGTCCACAAACACCACAGTTGCAAGGGCAAATTCTTGCCTGAATAGGACATTTTGAGCTTTGCAACCCATCCTTATCAGTTGTTCTGAATCACCTTTATGTCGAAATACATGTTTATTTAAAGTAAAAAGCATTAGTGCATACTCATATTGGACTATAATGGATAAATGTTTCAGATTTGATAAGTGGTGATACATATTTTACTCCACACAAGTGATTTTTTTTCCTTTTTTTTTTTTAATTTTAATGCATATTGTGATTCACCTACACGTTTTTGTGAATACATAAAGAATCTTTGCCAAGACGATTGTTTAAGCTTAATTTTAAGACTGCGTGACCATAAATTCCTCAGATAGACCATGCCATCATACGATAGGCGTCAAAATTTCGCGTAAAAGAAAAATGTTATATTGCAAAAAATCTAGAGCTTACAGAGAAAAACTTACTTCAAATTTGAATTCAACACACTCAAATTAGGTAAGAACAAGTGCTGGTATCAATGCTACAAAAACTTTGTTCCCCAGTGTAATCTTTGCCGATTTTTTTTCTCTTTCTTCTTTTTCTTCATACACACACACTCTCTCTCTCTCTCTCTCGTCTGCCCCCTCCCCCCACCCGCGCACACCTGCTGGAGTCGTACACTTGGGCCGAACTTCGGAGCGCAAGGCCACTATTGTTTTCTGGCCCCAAAATACTGCCCAGACCCCGGGCTCCCTGTTTTCTTAAATAAGCTCTGCAGATTACAGATTCATAATCATGACAATGATCACGTACTTTTCGTAGTTTTCCTGCAAAAAATATCAAAATAAAAAAAATGAAAGGACGAAGTCGAAAAAATAGACTCCCGTGTACAGAGCAAGAAAAATCCAGTGCGTATCGTAAAAGTTTGAAAGTTTTAACTTAGTGAAAGCAAACAACTTTCGAAACTTCTCATTCTGTGTGTTTAAATTCTCGAACAAATTCTTTTCTGAAACTTCCGCAGTTTTTGTCCAGTTCTTTTCATACTTCTTAAATCAGGAAATATCGAAGCAAGCGGACATTCAAAAACTGAACTGATTAGGCTTCTTCTTTTTGTTTTTCCTTTTTTTTTTTCAATATACTTGCAAACTTAGAGATACTTTTAATTTCGTTTGAATCCTGTTAGGTAGAAATAAAAGAGAAAGGAAAAAAATATTCACTATTCAGAGGCACAACAATGCTCTCTATTCCTTGGAGTCATAGACTTTGCTAAGTACTCGAAAAAGTATAATATAATTTCTGGGGCTTAGAGAAAGATCTTTTAAGTGCTTTCTTGAACTGCAAGAAATAGTTTTCTAGATCTCTTTTACGAAAGAAAACCTCTTTATAGGAAGAGAGTTTCTTTCTTATTTCTACTTTCATCCCTAGAGGAAAGGGAAAAGCGATTTCACATATGTCCGTCAATTCAGCAATTTTAGCACTTGTGAAAAAAAAAAAGAAGGAAAAGAATAAAAAAAAGAAAATGGAAAAGAGAGAAGGATCTGACGGAATCGGATCAAAGGAGCTAAGCTAAGAGAATAAGTAGCTATCTCACAAAGAAACAAAAAACTAGGTAAATAAGTTGTCCTACAAACGAGCAGCAAAGTTTGTGAAACGTACTTGCTGCTCCTCGCCATAAGTGCATTGCAAATTCAAGAGGGAAGATCATTTCCATTTCATGTTCATTTTCCCATTAAAAGCACCAAAGACTTTCTAGGCACAGAAATTGAAAAAACGATGGAAGTCATAGATGGAGTGATATACGAAGCTCTAAATTTGGAGAAATACCAATAGAATAAACTTTATATCTCGTGTGAGACAGCATCCGTTTCAAGATGGGAGAGTTAGCTTTTTGTGACGTATATAACCCATTTAAGTTTCCAGTTTTGTTTTCTGTCTCTTATGCAGTTTTTGATTGTCCCTCGTTAGACTTTCCGAACTTAACGTTAAGCCTGAACTTCCAATTTCTTACATTCTATATCGCAACACTGGCAGTCAGTCAAAGGTCAAGCAACAAATAAATACAAAGATCGCCATTAAAATACACCTTAAAAATGGATGCCTTATCCTCTGGTAATGTCCTAGCTTCCAGAAGAATATGTATTATAGTTTTTAGCATGTCTTTTTAGTACGTCTTTTTTTAGCATGTACAGCAACACTTTGTCCATCCATCTGTCTATCTGTACTGATTTCCTCATCTACAGAGCGTATTGGAAAAATTCCTTTCTCATCGGATAGTATTTACCAGAAGTATCATTACCGTAATGCAAGGTTTTCCCGCAAAGTGGCGAAAAATTACTTTCATGTTTTGCAGAATATCTATCAACACTTTTTCTTAATGTCGGGTTGAAAAAAATCTGCTCTCATGTCCATGTTTTTTGTTTTTTTTTATGATGGTGTACAATTTTGCTGCTAGAAGGCGCAGATATACTTCTGTGAGGATACATACATACCCGCATGTACTGGCATTTCGCGATATATCTTCACCTCTGCAGGTGTTTTTAGAAAAATTCGCTTTGGATAGATATCTGTAGTTCGAGAAAAGTATTTATGCATTTTCGAACTTATTTGGGGTGGAATCATAATTCTCACACCTGCCACCCCGGTGACGCAGTGGTCTAAGCGATGGCCTCTGATCATTCGTCCAAAAGGGGGCTGGGTTTGAATCCCGGTGAGGCATGAATGTTGTGTTTGTCTTACGCCACTGGCTCTCTCCCTTCCCAGGAACCAGTTACCCTAAATCAGGGACAGGCGACTGCTTATAGCCCATTGAGTTGCTCACGGTGGTCCTTTAACCTTCAATAAAAAAAAAGAAAAAAAATTCTCACCCCGGTAACTGCGTCTGCCAGAAACGACACCAACTGTTGCTGTATCCACAAACCGCAGGTTGTTGTTTCAGCCAATAAGCTTCTGCATTTCCATGGTGACGATTGCATTCGGCCTCGACAAGGACACCAACATTGAACACGCCACCTGAAAGAGTTTTGGAGCGTCTAGCGCGGTTTTTATACTTCAGAAAACTAATCGCATATTTCACAGAACTGCCCCAGGACTCAAAAGGAAACACTGGTGAGGGCGTGGCCTTCGAAAAGAGATCACCGTGACGTCACACTACCCGTCAGATCAGATCAGATCATATGTAGAGATTTTAGGAAAGGAGTGCCTGCCCGTAGGTAACGGTCTGACCCCAGATCTTAAAAAACCCTTAGAAATAGGAAGCTAGGAGATTTGGACTAGAGTGCCTGATAGGAAAGTGACACGGAAGAGAGATAGAAAGGGGAGGAAGACGCCCTTATTTATTACCGGGAGGGATCCTACCCGTCATATCATATATCATATCATATGTAGAGGATTTTAGGAAGGGAGTGCTTGACCCCAGGTCCTAAACAACCCTTAGAAATAGGAAGCTAGGGGATTTGGGCTCGAGTGCCCGATAGGAAAGTGACACGGAAGCGAAGTAGAAAGGAGGAGGAAGACGCCCTTATTTATTACCAGGGTGGAAGTAACCGGATCCTACCCGTCAGATCCAATCATACGCATTTAAAAATCATTTTTCAAAGTAAATAGCGGCTACTCTAAAATGTTTTAATTTAGCTCAGTTATTATTCACTTCGAATCAAAAGACATTTGAAAGATAAAATTAACAAAACCTTTCCCTTCTAATCTGTTTTAATTCAATTAAAAAACATAATTGAGAATCATTAAGACATCCAACAGTAACCACTATGTACATTGAAAAAGAATTTTTAAATAAATATCACTGGACCTGACGGATAGGATGCAGCCGCGGGTGGCCTAGTGGGCAACGTTCATGACTGCCACGAAAAGGACCTCAGGTTCGATTCCAGCAAGTACGAACGCTCGATCCACTAAATATCCGCCGTGCGTCGGATGGGCAGGTTAAGCCGTCGGACCTTGGGTACCCCCACACACCCGGTAATAAATAAGGGCGTCTTTCTACCTCGCTTTCGTGTCACTTTCCTATCGGGCACTCTAGCCTAAATCTCCTAGCTTCCTATTTTTCTAAGGGTTGTTTAAGGCCTGCAGTCAGGCACTCCCTTCCTAAAAAATCCTCTACATATGATATGATCTGACGGATAGGATGACGCCACTTAGTTAAGGTGGATGCATCTAAAATCTTTGCCTTGCATTTCCAATAGCAAAACTTTTGCAGCCATTTTCTTCTCAATTAATGCGTTCCTAAAGATGAAAATTTGAACATCAATAAAAATAGTATACTTAATATTTTCTAAAACTTAACCATAATTATATTTAAAATCAATAACATTTCCTTCGGTGGTGTTGAGACCAGAAAATAAATGGCACCACATCTACATGTGACATTTTTTTTTTTTTTTTTTTTGATTGGAGGTTTAACGACCACCGTGAGCAACTCAATGGGCTATAAGCAGTCGCCCGTCCCTAATTTAGGGTCACTGGTTCCAGGGAAGGGAGAGAGCCAGTGCCGTAAGACAAACACAACATCCATGCCTCACCGGGATTCGAACCCGGACCCCTTCGGACGAATGATCAGAGGCCATCGCTTAGACCACTGCGCCACCGCGGCACACATGTGACTTACTAAATACTATCACGTCGCATTTTTTCAATAATTTCATTAATTTTTGGACTGCAATCAACATTTGCGTCCATCCATGTGATAGTCCGGAATGTTTAGAATGATTCGAGCAATTTAGATTAAATATTCTAACAGTAATTTAGCTGAAAATGTTGCAGAGTGAGCTCGATTGTTTATTTCGGAATTAAAAATCAGCAGTATCTACGATTCTGTTAACATTTTCAGCTAAATTATTATCAGAACATTTAATCTAAGTGGCTCAAATCATTCTAAACATTCCAGACCGTCGCATGGATACACTCAAATTTTGATTTCATTCCGAAAATTAATGAAATTATTGAAAAAAAAATACGACGTGATAGCATTTAGTAAGTAACATGTAGATGTGGCGCCATCTATTTTCTGGTCTGAACACCACCGAAGGAAAAGTTATTGATTTTCAATATAATTATGGTTAAATTTTAGAAAATATTAAGCATATTAGGCTATAATATGAAGTTATTTTTATCGATGTTCAAATTTTCATCCTTGAGAACGCATTAATTGTGAAAAAAATGGCTACAGAAGTTCGTCCACTGGAAATACAAGGCAAAGATTTCTGGTGGGAAACCTTAAGTGCCATGCCATTCTCTTCTCGATTTGTTTTTTAAATGTATGCCATCTCAATAGCGGTATTCTTTCTTTCAGCAAGACGAAGCCCAGTATCTTCTCTCTCGTATGGTGGAGGTTCGGTTGGAAGAGCATTGAAGGGAGTGCGTAACCCTCAAATGACCCTCTCACTCTCCACATCTGAACCCATTTCAGCATATATGGGACGAAGTGGAGCGTTTCATTCGAGCCAGAAACCCATCACCGGCAAATCTCGGTGCATTACGGATGGCTGTTCTGGTATCATGGGTCGCAATACCGCTCGGACGTTTCCAGAATTTGGTAGAATCCATGCTATAACGTATTCCTGCCGTTGTGAGTGCGGAAAGTCACCCACCCGTTATTAAGTGTGTATTTGTGTAATAAACTCCCCTTTTAGTGCGTATTATAAGGTCAGTCTTTCGTGGTCACTTCTAAGAAAAATAAACAAAAAGGAACAAGCCATTGTATACTGTAAGATCATAATCAGTTCTAAAATAAATCAACAAAAAAGGAGCATGTCCATTGTATAAGGTCAACCTTTCAGTATCAATACTAAAAAATAGACAAAGCCTGGGGTAGATTATAAGGTTAACCTTTCATAATATGTTCTGCAACAAAAAGAAGAAAGCCATCCATTTTTGAAATTGTTTTTCCTCCCGCTCTCTTTTAATGCCATGCATCTTTCCAAAATAAATTCCAGGCAAAAAATTTCGGTGTAACGAAAAGGGGGTAACGGTGCGTCATTGCCAAAACCATAGTTTAAATCTGATTGTGCTGCATGCTGTCCCACGAAGGGATGCAACAGTAGTTAATTTCATTGTTACTCAATAATGTGCTTTACTAATCTATCGTGCCGAACATTATTTCACCACGTTTTACATAATCGTAATAATATCTCATTGCCATCATGGTATAAATTGGGAACACCCGATGCTAAATGTGATAAAAGTCATTACAAAAATGCATTCTGATGCTATGCATCTTTCGCGATAGTCGTAAAGAGTACGTCATAGCGAAATTTGGCTTTCTCTCGACGAGGGATACCTGCTATCGACGAGAGCTTTGAAATAATGTATAGTAACCTGTAGATATCCTAGACCTAAAGTTATCAGTCTCCCTCTGTAATACAATTGCGATTCAGCTTTTTTCCATCTTAAGGTCAGATTTTAGCTTGCGCATGCGCTAATGGACTTTCGTAGCTACATCACATTTCATTGGTGTCAGGGTCGTTTCTTACGTTCGTCTAAATCTGAATAATATGTTATAATAATAATAATAAATATTGTTTTTGAAAAACTAAACATTCGAAATACTTACTATTGCAGCCGCCATAATTAAATAAATACACGGCCGGAAAGTGAAAAAAGAACACCAAGAAGGAATTGGCGGACGATCATGAAATTTACATATGTTAATGAAGTCGAGTTTACGTAGGTGTGATGTTAATTTCGGGACCAACCGGTAAACGCTTACGCCACAGCACGGCATAATATGCAAATTATCGTCGGTGGTATTTAAGGATTACGGCGAAGTGAATGTAATCAGTCGTCGGCGTACGGACACGTGCGAAGACCCTGAAGAAGCTGCAATGCCTGGACATGGAAGACGTGTACGATTTCAGCAGTTATCGGACTTTGAGCGAGGTCGTCTAGTCGGACTCCGCGAGGCCGGGTTGTCGTATCGTCGTATTACGGAGCGAATTGGACGGGAAGTATCGGTGGTGGTACGATGGTGGCGTAGATGGTCCGTGGAACATTCCCACACGAGAAGACGTGGAACCGGGAGTCACAGACAGACTGATGAGCGGACCGATCGACGCATAAGAAGAGCGGCGTTGTCAAGCAGAACTTCCACTGCGACGCAAATCCGAGCTGCCGTTGCACCTGAGGTGACTGTGCGAAAAATCCGCAACGTCTACTGGATGCAGGACTACGTGCACGTGTGCCTCTGGCATGTGTACCTCTGACTACAGCCCAACGTCAGGAACGGTTGCAGTGGTGTCGCCAACGTCTGCACTGGAGAACGCAATGGCGATCTGTCGTGTTCAGCGATGAAAGCAGATTCTGCTTGGGAGCCTCCGATGGCCGTATGCGTGTTCGCAGGCTCACAGGGGAGCGTCTCCACCCTTCATGCATCCGCCAGCGACACACAGGGCCTATACCTGGTCTCCTGGTGAGGGGAGCGATCAGCTATCACTAACGTACACAACTAGTGTTTGTACCGGGTATGTTAAACAGCACCTCCTATACATCAACAACATCATTCAGCCCGTTGTTGTGCCATTTGTAAGGTTGGTCCATAGTGGTGTTTTCCAGCAAGATAAAGCACGCCCACACACGGCACGTGCAACGCAACATGCACTTCAGTGTGTGAGACAACTTCCATAGCCTGCACGTTCACCGGATTTGTCCCCATTGAGCACGTGTGTGATTTTATGGGACAACGACTTATCCGGTCTCCACGGGAAGCCACGACCATCCCCGATTTACGCGTCCAGGTTGAGGATGCTTGGAACTCAATAACCCAAACTTACATCCAACATCTGTACGACAGACTCCATGCCAGAATTGCACAGTGTGACGCAGTTCATGGCGGTTCAACCTCGTACTAACCATGTTACATGGAAATGTTATTTTTCAGTTTACCAGCAAATACAGCTGTATTTTGCCATAATGTTTCGATCACGTTATCCTCTGTATTCCGTTATTATGCTGTATAAATTTCGTTGGTATCAGACGTCACCTTCTTGGTGTTCTTTTTTCACTTTCCGCCAGTGTATTTACTTTTATGGCTCATGTATCTTCTTTCATTGGTTTTACGACAATAACATTCATTAATACACCTGCCTAAGTACCTCTCAATGGCAGGACTTAGTAAGGCTCAATGTGTGTTGTTGCGATTTAATTCCATTTAGTATGTTCCGGACTGTGACTCGATGTGGTCGTGAGTCACACGAACGAATGTAATGTGTAGTACGTATAAGGGTGAGCCCAAAGTTTTGCAATATTTGGATCATTTTATGCCTTCATACGTACCTTTACGACGAAAGATGACTAGCATTCATAGTATAAGCCATCGTGTTGCACCGTCTTTAGCCATCTGTCTGCCGGTACTTCGACTCCACGGCGGTACCACTTCTTGTCCTTGGAGGTGAAGAACTCCTTCACTCCAGCTGCCACCTCCTCCTGTTTGTTGAAGTGCCGCCCGCAAAGGAAATGGGCCATAGACCGGAACAAGTAATAATCCGACGGGGCAAGGTCCGGAGTATATGCCGGTTGTGGCATCGGTTCGAAGCCCTCAAGTTCCTATAAAGTTTTGCCCGGGTCGCTAGCGCGGTATGAGCCTGAGCGTTGTCCTTCTGCAGGAGAGCGCACTTTCTGTTCACCAGTGCCGAATACTTCTCCAAAACGGCATACATCCGCTCCAGCTGTTCAGAGTAGAGGTTAACGTTCAAGGTCCCGCCGTCTGGAACAAATTCGTAATGGATTATCCCCTCGAAATTCCACCAGATGCAGAGCGTCACCTTGTGCTGAAAGCGCCCACGTTTGGCAAAGAGCAAAATTTCTTCAATCTGGTTGAGGTGCTGTGGTCCGCGAAACCTTCTCCTTTTGCATGACAAATGTTTCGTGTTGTTTGAGCAGCGTTATGGCCGAGTTCCAACTTGTAAAGAAAAAGTTCCCTAATTAACCTTTTGTGAGGCTGTTCATCTTTTAGGCATCCCAACCACAGACGGAACGACGACATGCAGTGCTGTTCACAGTAACGACTACCGCTTTATATCCCTTTCGACTGACCACAGAGCACAACTTGAACTATTAATAGTTTAAAGTTGTGCACTGTAGTACCAAATTTGCATAAACACACGTGCTGCGGCGGTGTGACCTACCCGACGTAGCACATGCGTTTATGCAAATATTGCAAAACTTTCGACTCACCCTTATAAGCACAATAAATGTACACTCTCAAATCACTCGTTTATTTCACACCCACAAAGATCTTGGCATGAAAAAGATACATAGCATAAATTAATTATTTATCTACGAAGAGTCTCAACGTTTTTTTAATGGGAAGAAATGAAAAAAGCGCATTTATGAACAGATAGTGTGTGTTCGAAGCATAATAGCTTTAGCCCAAAGTCTGGGGAAATTTTACGTAAAAGTAACCTTGACCGTGCTGACTTTCGGTGAAAATTTTCTGGGCCGCCCCGGTGGCGCAGTGGTCTAAGGCGTTGGCCTCTGATCATTCGTCCGTAAGGAGTCCGGGTTCGAATCCCGGTCAGGCATGGATGTTGTGTTTGTCTTACGGCACTGGCTCTCTCCCTTCCCTGGAACCAGTGACCCTAAATTAGGGACGGGCGACTGCTTATAGCCTATTGAGTTGCTCACAGTGGTCGTTAAACATCCAATTTAAAAAAAAAACCGGGACTGCCAGTCAAAAAGGTGAAGTTCCCGCTTTTATATGTGACATCACTTTTCGATCAAGGGCAATTGAGCTTTTTCTTAGTGTGTCCCTGGTGATAAAACTTGGTTAGCGACGTCTCATTCAAATGCTGTCTTTTTCAATAATGTAAAGAGTTTTATGTTGAGACAGAATGGGAAAGAATAGCTTTCGTGATAAATCTGCCGGCTTCTTCTTTGCACAGGACAAAAGTAATTTTCCCCTCGGAATGGAACTTTTATTCTGAAGGGGAGGGAGTGGAAGGGGACAGAACGGAAAAGGAAGCATCAGCCGTATTTGTTCGCAAGTTTCTGTTCGTTGGTTTGTTCATTATTGCTTTCAGTGGTCACGAAACACATTTTAGTTTGTTTCGGATTTGCGTGCTGTCCGCCACGGTCCGCCCTGATTTTGAAGCTCATTAATCACTTGGCTTAAGCTATTCTACTGTGAAAAAACAGCATCCGTTGAAACTTTACACTTCAAACGTGAAACAATAGAAGCGTGCACATAGGTGCACCATTTGGCTTTATTAGGCGGCAGTCAGAAATCATGTTAGAGCAATACATGTCTTTCTGGTGCCCATGGTGCGTTTCAAAACAATGGAACAATCCGCACGGCAAATTTTACGGTAAGATTTCGAGCTGTAATTCCTGCCTTCATACACTTTCTTGGCTGCATGTGCATTCACTTGAGGAGAATCCTTTGTGTTGCGCTTATGGAAAGGAAGAACACGAAGGAAGATTAAAGTAAATTTATATTTTCGTAAGAAAATGAGCTGAAGGAAAACTGAATCTGCCTAAACTCGGCAAATTTATCAAATTTTAAAGGAGTAACTAGGGATTTTAGCACCACATGGGGAACTGTTCATATCTACCGCCCTGATTATGCACCAGAGTTTGGTTAAAATTAGGAATCCTACACTCAGCAATCAGGCGTAAATGCGTGATAATTCTTTAATGTGAAGTAAATTCCTTTCCTTCGCAGAAGATCAGGGGTTTTGCTAGATCATTTCTGGGGGTATGAAACCCCTCCAATTATATATGAAGCCCCCCCATCTAACGATATCATTCCCTTTTGTTGGATCTTACCTTTACAGGCTGATGTGGCCGCGGCACCAGGTGAAGTATCGCCTGCAGTGAAGCACCCGATATCTCCACCAAAAAAAACATCTAAATAAAAATAAAAAAAACACTAAAGAAAATTTTGTCAAAAATTTTGCTCTCCTCCTCTGCTGCTAGGGGCTAGCAAGGAGTTTTCCTACTTGCGTTGACAACCGAAAATTCTGCAACAACAAATTAATTATCTGATTCCAATAATTAATAATGACCTCCCATAATTAATTATACCAAATTAATTATTAACTTCCCGCAAAACCCGTACCGCGATTGGGCGTGGATGCCTGGATTTAACTCCGGCACGTCCCAATCTACCGAAAATCACAGCAACGCACACACACACTCGAAAAGATACCCAACGCTCATTTCACGTACGCTTGACATTTAATATCCAACGTTATATTATATACACTGCCACCTTTATCCATGAAGTGGCACAAAAATCTGCTGAGATGAATGTATGGTGGGCTGCTCTATCGGCAGCTTAATTATGCACAATGATTTAAACACTTTATCACTGATTAAACGATACCACTGATTTATCTAACACTTATTTAACAATTAACACTGATTCAAACACTGTTCACTGATTAAATTCTAGTATGCACAATAAACAAATAGAGCGAAGGAAACATGTGAGAGATTACCCAAAACATTTAAATACACACTTTAGAAAACTATAATTGAGTACGAGCGTGGGTACCAGCAATTAAAATGATACAGTAATTATCATGACTGCCGCAGTTTAATTATAAGCTAAATATAACTATACCATTACACACACCTGCATAGGCTTGATGCCAAATTAGCAGGGAAGAGCTCTTAAAACTTATGGCCATAACACAAATAAAAATCACGAATAAAATGTGTTGGAGGCCTCCGCTGTCGTGCGTATTCATTTTTACAGGGGACAGAGTTCTATATGCTGTTCACTGTCCGACGGCACTTGTAAGTCGTGAGCAAATGTTCATGTAAAGACCACATACCTTGGCAACCGTTGTCTGAGGTCCTCAGCGCAGAGAAGTGGCAAGAAATGTCCTGCCTTTTTGGTATATAGACAGCCTAGTCAAAAGTGCACTAATGTCGACCTAGTATCGGTCGAGAAGTCCAAAGGACTGAGATGTCCTCGTTTAAGAGGGGATCATTCATAGCCCTAATTACTTGCTTCTCTCAGCTTCTTTTTCCGAGCTCTCCCAGCGGTCAGCTCTCCGGCCTTGGTTCCATGCCCCTCGCTGGTGCTTTTCTCGTGCGTGTCTTTTCGAATCCGCCCTCCGAATGAATGCCGCTTGCTTTTCTCTTCTCCTCGTTTCTCTCCTCTTTGTCCTGTCACCGGGCTTCTCTTAGCCACTTGAAAAGGGATTTATCACCTTGTTTTCAACTGTGGGTGATAGTCGGTTCTCCCTTATCCCGTTCAGTTCGGAGAAAAACTGCAACCACCGAATGTCTCTTGGCTTCCAGAGGGAATTTTGGGGGTGAGTTTTGCAGTCTTTCGTTAGTTGAAAATGCACACGACTGTTGCTATGAGTCCGAAATAGAGATGGTCTGTCGCCATGTGGCCTTTCACAATTCTCGTTTGCCAGAAGGCTACGAATTATGCACTTATCAAATACTGAACAAATTTTAACAATGGCAGTGATGAACAAATTAGAGGATCAATGACCGTAATTAATTATAACTATGAGTGTCGCCTTGCAGTTACATCGAAACACAAATTTACCGCATAAATGAAATATAAAAATTTTCCACAAGTTAGGCTGCACCCTATAACAATCCTTCTACCTTCCAAAGAAAAAAAAATATGAATGTATTTTTTTCCATTGAAGAATGGAAAATTTTGAATATGGATATCTCCCTCTTTCCTATATTCCATGACATGTCTAATTCCGGATTTTAGACACATCAAGGGTAATGGGAAAGTCTCGATAACATCTCTGATCCATTCATCATTGCCCATAACAAGAAAAGAATATAAACATAAGTTACACAGGTGAGAGCCAATGTGCGTCCGACCAAAACCCTTTTGGACTCAACGTGCCTTTCCTCTTATCTAAGTCTGCACTTCTGCGCGGTCCTGAGTTTGGCTCGCGAAATCTTCTTCCTCCTCACCACTGTATATTTCTGTGCTATCACTATCCTCCTCGTCTGCAACCATTTCTTCGCTGGATTTTTCCTCTTCAGCCTGATGTCCAAAGCTGAGAGGTTTCCCCACTCTCCCGTGCTCATCTCGGGGTCTCAACGACGCTCTCGTTATGATGGGGGACTTTTTTCTTTGCTCCCCTCTGCGTTTCCTCCGTGAGCTACCGCGTCCTCCAACATGGGAGCAGGCTGCGCCGCCGTCCCGGTCTCTTCCAACCCCTGACGTGTTTCCGATTCATGCGGCTGAAAACAGCGCGTATCCCTTGTGATCACCGGCCAAGCGGGCGTCACCCAGTCATCATCCTGCTCTGGGAACTCTTCTTCATGATGCCTTTCGTCTGCGGTTGGCATACCTATGCTCAACGAAATTTCCTCATCCTGGAATTGCCCTGTGTCAAACACCCACTCTCTGTGGTGGTTTTAAAATCCTGTCGACGTGTGTGAGTCGAGTTCGTCTCATATCATTTACTGGGGCGATTTTAAAGTTCACTGGGGATGTTTTCTCAATTACTCTGAAAGGTCCTATAGAAGGTTTTGCCAACTTTCGCGACCTTGTTTTGGATGCTGAGGGGTCGTGCTGGTATACTATGTCCCCAATCTTGATCTGTTTGTCTACAGCCGACTTTGCTCGATATTCCCTGGAAGTTTGGGCTGCCTCTTCCAGATTATCCTTGACAATTTTATACGCTTCTTGCATTTTCGTGACTAAGCTCTCGGCATAGCTCTGGGATTCAGCGTAGTTAAAAGGGATTTCCTCATTCAACAACTGTCCTGGCATGTTCAGATCTCTTCCGAACATGAGAAAGTTGGGTGTTTCTTTAGTAGCACTGTGTGTCGCGCTTCTGTAGGACATGGCCACAAATTCTGTATACTTGTCCCAATCCTTTCCCTTAGGGGAACAATAAATTGCTAAAGAGTGCATTATTGTCTGAATTTGTCTTTCGGCTTGTCCGTCTGTCTGTGCATGGTGTGGAGATGTATTCAGTTTTTTGATGCCAAACTTACGGTACAACTCGGTCATTAAATCGGACAAAAAATTTGTTCCTCTGTCCGTGAGTAACAGATGTGGGACACCGTGACGCGCTATCACGTTAGAAGCAAATTTTTCGGCAATTTCTGCAGATCGCATAGTCTTTAATGGAATCAGCTCGATGTACTTAGTGAAGGAGTCGGTGACAACCAATAAATATTTATTTCCATCCTCTGTCAGTGGAAGAGGTCCAGCGATATCCATCGAGATTTTGGACCATGGGACAGATGCAATTTCCGGGGTAATTAGACCCGCTTTTTGCTTCTTTTTGAAACCACGACGTTTCAGGCATTGTTCGCAACTCGCCGTGTAGTTCTTGATGTCTGAGAACATGTTAATCTAAAAGTATTTCTGTTTAATTCTCCCAAGGGTCTTTTCAAAACCGAAGTGACCGGCGCATAGTCCGTCATGTTCTGATTTCATCACTTCTGATTTTAACTTATCAGGTATCACTAACTGTTCTGCGATCAATTTCCGTGGGCTGTTTTTTGCTGGTAAGGCAAAATGAAATAAAAGGTCGTCCCTCATAAAATAGGTGTCAGTAATTTTGTCGACTGCTGAATAATCACGCCCTTCAAGACAATCAATTACTTCAACTAATTTAGGATCTGTTCTTTGTGCTGATTTCAGAGTTTTGTTATTAAGTGGTACAACTGCGACTGTATCATTGGCTTCCACTGCTGCAATGTGCCTAGATAGAACGTCGGCGTTTGTGTTTTTCTTTCCTGGTCGATATTGCACATCGAAGTTACACTCCGACAGACTAAGATTCCATCTGACCAGTCTAGAATTAGGAGTTTTCAAATTCATAAGCCACTTTAGAGGTCTATGGTCGGTAATAACCGTAAACTGCTGACCTACCAAATATTCGCGCCAATGGGTGATGGATGATACTATTGCCAGTGCTTCCTGTTCTGTCGTGCTGTAATTTTTCTCAGCTGGATTAAGTTTCCTACTAAAGTAAGCGATGGGATGTCTGTGTCCTTCGTCATCCTCCTGCTCGAGAATACCGGCAATCGCTACTTTGGAGGCGTCTGTGGTGACGAAAAATTTCTTGCTGAAATCAGGAAATATTAATAGTGGCTCACTCACTAGTGCATGTTTCAGCTCTTGAAAAGATTTCTCTCAGTGTTCGTCCCAAATGAATTTCACGTTTCTCCTAGTAAGGTTTGTTAGCGGTAAGGCAATGGACGAAAAATCTTTGATGTGGCGCCTATAATATCCTACCATTCCAAGGAATGCTCGAACATGTTTCACTTTCCGTGGAGTAGGGAATTCCCGAACAGCTTCCACGTTCTGTGGGTTAGGTCTAATGCCCTGACGATCTAAAAGGTGCCCTAGGTATGTCACTTCTTCCGCCAAAAATTCACACTTACTGGGCTTAATTTTTAGATGGTGCTTCCTTAATCTCTGGAAAATTAATTCCAATTTCTCAAGGTGTTCAGATAATGTCCTGGAGGCACACAAGATGTCATCCACATATACCAAAATGCCATCATCTCTTTTGTCCATAAATAGAGAATCAAGTGCTCTTTCAAATGTTGCCGGACTGTTGCAAAGTCCAAAAGGCAAGCGATTCCACTGGAAATGTCCGAATTCGCATGAGAAAGCAGTTTTATGCCTATCCTGTTCTCTAACTTTAATTTGGTGATAACCAGCCAAAAGGTCAATTTTTGAAAAATACTTGCATCCATGTAGTAAGGATAAAGTTTGCTGGATTCGGGGAACAGGGTAGCTATCCTTTCGGGTAATTTCATTTAATTTTTCGAAAATCAATACAGAAACGATAAGAGTTTCCGCGTCTCACGAGAACAATAGGAAAGCTGTAGGGACTATCTGATTTTGATATGATTCCTGCGTCAAGTAATTCGTTTACCTGAGCTTTTACTTCGGGTCTTAGGGCATGTGTTACAGTATACTGACGCAACTTAATAGGTTTATCATCCGTGAGATGAATTTCATGCTCTGTAAGATCCGTACCTTTTAAGTCTAAAGAATTCCGTGCAAAAACATCAGAATATTTCTGCAATAAGTTTAGCATTTTCTCTCGTTCGCTAAATTCCAGGTGGTCTAATTTAAAATCTTCCACTGAGATTGGTTGAGATTTTCGGGATGTTCCTTGCGAACAACGCTTAACTTCCACTGGTTCTGCCTGAAAGAGTTTCGTATGTTTATTTAACCAAATTGGTGAATCACTGTGGTTAGCTGCTCTTACATCATACAGTCCGCTTGCCGAAACATTATTAACTGACCGTGCTAACAGTAACCTATTTCTGTGTGCTCTCGGTAATGGCTCGAACATAATACTTCCTTCTGTTTTCCCCACTGATTGTTTACTAAGCGCCACTTGGAGAAAAGTTTCGCTGTTGGGGGGAATGCAAGTTTTACGAGTCAGTGCTGCTATCCTGGGGTGTCTGTTGGAAACATCATTACCTCTCCGCTCCTGTGGGGTGGGTGGCTGAGATGGGGGGTCAGGGAAGTGAAGCTGGTTTGTATCTGCTTCGAACGTAAGACGGTGGTTTCGTAAAGCATCTATTCCCAACAAAGCTGAGTAATTTTGACTCAGGGGAATTTTTGTCACAAATGCCTTGACCCATATGTCTCTTCCCTTAATTCGCAGATTTACCTCGTAGCAACCCAGCGTTTGAATCACTTCTCCTGTGATGCTTTTGATTTTTACATTTGAATCAACAGATTTTAACTTTCTGCGAAATTTTAATCTACGATAAGCATCGTTAGCTAATAAAGTGACTGATGACCCTGTGTCAATTAGCACTTTAATTTTATCCCCATCCAGATCCGCATTAATGATTGGTAAATCATTCCCATTTTTCATAGACACGTACCGCACTTTAGAGGGTTTTAAATATTTCTGAGCCGCACTACCTCTCACAGTTCGACTCCGATTCAGTTTAACTGTTTGTTCTTACGCTCGGGTCCTTGAGCACTAAACTTTCCTGTTGATTGATAATGAGTATCTCTGTCGTTGTTATTCCTAAACCTCTGTTTTGGTGTTGTTTCTGCCCTATCCCTATTTCGACCGTTATTCGGGCATAGCCTGATCACATGACCTTCCTGTCTGCATCCGTAGCACATAATCCTGTTGCTCCTGTACTGCGCTTGCTGGTTCTCAGCGCGCCAGCGATTTCGAGTACCCGATCCTCTGCGTTCATTATTATTTGCCCCATACTGTCGAACGAGTTCGAGTCCAGATGACTGAAACCTGGGTAACTGCAAACTTTCTTCCTCTCTGGAGTTTCTTTCTCGTCTCCGATTTTCGCTTTCCTGAAAATTTACTGCTAACTGACCCACTGATCTTTCCGTCGCTTCCATTCGTGCCATCATCTCTTCCAAAGTACGCGCTAATAAATCAGATCCTGGGTTTGTTTCCGATCTCTCTACTGCATTTACTGATGCCTTTTTACTCATGAGCGCCAAATTATCTTCTTCCTGAATTGCTGTGAGAATAGCAGCGTCTAGAGTTTCTGGGCATTTCGTTAAAACCCAGCGCCTGATAGATTCGGATAAACCAGATACAAACTGACACATCACTGTCTGATCCCTATGCTGCCTGATGTCTTCTGACATATCAGTTGTATGACCAAAATATTTTGCCGCTGCACTTTTGAGTCGCGTTGCATACTGTCTTACATCTTGTCCCGGCATTTGAACACAACTCATGAATTGTTTCATACGGGTAACAAGAGGTTCTTCCGCTTGGAAACGATCGATCACTAGACGTTTAAAATTTTCATAATTTCCTTCTAATCTCAGCTCATCACTATCTGACAAAAATTCTGCAGCCCTTTCCCTGAATTTCGACTTTACTACTGCCAATTTTGTTTGTTCGCTCCATCTCCCTACTGTAGCTACGTTTTCTACATCTTGAAAAAAATGTTTGGCACGATATAGAGGATCTGTGCCTGTAAAATATCTGAGCATATTAATGCATCCTGCTATCTGTTCACCGCCGTACATTAACATACCTGGAGCTGTCATTCTAGTCTCTGACACTCCTGCGATACTTGTTACTGAATTACTAGTTACCAGATCGGTTGATTCTCCCGTGGGAATGCTATGTTCCTCCCCATCATGATGATCAGAATCATCTGAGTCAGTAGGTTTGGTGTTCGGCTTCTCTCCTTTATTTGCCATATTTAAATACACTTAACCTAAGGCAGTCTTTTACACAAAAATGCTTAAGGCTTACAATACTTATGATATGCTAAAATATGCTCGTACTGAAATAAATTTGATATGGCAGTCAATTCGCAATATTCCGAACGTTTGTGTGTGTTGCTCTGCTTTGGAGGTACAAACAAGTAAGAATCCTGGTCATCGGAACCAATTGTTGGATCTTACCTTTACAGGCTGATGTGGCCGCAGCACCAGGTGAAGTATCGCCTGCAGTGAAGCACCCGATATCTCCACCAAAAAAAACATCTAAATAAAAATAAAAAAAACACTAAAGAAAATTTTGTCAAAAATTTTGCTCTCCTCCTCTGCTGCTAGGGGCTAGCAAGGAGTTTTCCTACTTGCGTTGACAACCGAAAATTCTGCAACAACAAATTAATTATCTGATTCCAATAATTAATAATGACCTCCCATAATTAATTATACCAAATTAATTATTAACTTCCCGCAAAACCCGTACCGCGATTGGGCGTGGATGCCTGGATTTAACTCCGGCACGTCCCAATCTACCGAAAATCACAGCAACGCACACACACACTCGAAAAGATACCCAACGCTCATTTCACGTACGCTTGACATTTAATATCCAACGTTATATTATATACACTGCCACCTTTATCCATGAAGTGGCACAAAAATCTGCTGAGATGAATGTATGGTGGGCTGCTCTATCGGCAGCTTAATTATGCACAATGATTTAAACACTTTATCACTGATTAAACGATACCACTGATTTATCTAACACTTATTTAACAATTAACACTGATTCAAACACTGTTCACTGATTAAATTCTAGTATGCACAATAAACAAATAGAGCGAAGGAAACATGTGAGAGATTACCCAAAACATTTAAATACACACTTTAGAAAACTATAATTGAGTACGAGCGTGGGTACCAGCAATTAAAATGATACAGTAATTATCATGACTGCCGCAGTTTAATTATAAGCTAAATATAACTATACCATTACACACACCTGCATAGGCTTGATGCCAAATTAGCAGGGAAGAGCTCTTAAAACTTATGGCCATAACACAAATAAAAATCACGAATAAAATGTGTTGGAGGCCTCCGCTGTCGTGCGTATTCATTTTTACAGGGGACAGAGTTCTATATGCTGTTCACTGTCTGACGGCACTTGTAAGTCGTGAGCAAATGTTCATGTAAAGACCACATACCTTGGCAACCGTTGTCTGAGGTCCTCAGCGCAGAGAAGCGGCAAGAAATGTCCTGCCTTTTTGGTATATAGACAGCCTAGTCAAAAGTGCACTAATGTCGACCTAGTATCGGTCGAGAAGTCCAAAGGACTGAGATGTCCTCGTTTAAGAGGGGATCATTCATAGCCCTAATTACTTGCTTCTCTCAGCTTCTTTTTCCGAGCTCTCCCAGCGGTCAGCTCTCCGGCCTTGGTTCCATGCCCCTCGCTGGTGCTTTTCTCGTGCGTGTCTTTTCGAATCCGCCCTCCGAATGAATGCCGCTTGCTTTTCTCTTCTCCTCGTTTCTCTCCTCTTTGTCCTGTCACCGGGCTTCTCTTAGCCACTTGAAAAGGGATTTATCACCTTGTTTTCAACTGTGGGTGATAGTCGGTTCTCCCTTATCCCGTTCAGTTCGGAGAAAAACTGCAACCACCGAATGTCTCTTGGCTTCCAGAGGGAATTTTGGGGGGTGAGTTTTGCAGTCTTTCGTTAGTTGAAAATGCACACGACTGTTGCTATGAGTCCGAAATAGAGATGGTCTGTCGCCATGTGGCCTTTCACAATTCTCGTTTGCCAGAAGGCTACGAATTATGCACTTATCAAATACTGAACAAATTTTAACAATGGCAGTGATGAACAAATTAGAGGATCAATGACCGTAATTAATTATAACTATGAGTGTCGCCTTGCAGTTACATCGAAACACAAATTTACCGCATAAATGAAATATAAAAATTTTCCACAAGTTAGGCTGCACCCTATAACACTTTGAACGTTTGTCCCACTTTGGTGGTGCAGTGGAAAGAGCGCTTGCCTATTTTAAATGTCGAATCCGTGCTTTTTTTATTGTTGTAATGTTCATGAAACATGCTTTCACATTTAGACATAAAAAACGCAAAAAATGCCTGATTATGAAAAGTTCCTCTACATATCTTATATTTTCCCACGTTCTTACTGATGGGCTTTCTTTGCCTGTTGATCTCAGAATAATCGCAAAACAAGTCTTTCTTTTAAATTAAAATATTTATTTCTAAACCTTTACTAAGTTCTGAAAATTATTACAGTAGATTCCGTTTGATTGGGTCACATCGGGACTAGAACACTTTGGCCCAATTAAGTGGCTACCCAAGTTATGCGAAGCTTTATCCCAAAGAGGTAATTTGGAATGTTCTTGAAGAATTGTCCCAAATAAACGGTTGTCCAGATTAACCGATGGTCCAATTAACCGGAATCTACAGTATTGTTTATTTTAAATCAATAACTATGACGTACTACAGAGGTGAAAACGTATATATCGAGACGACAAATATGCAACCAGACATTCTGTTTGCGTAGCCCAGTTGGGAGAATGACTTACTCCGGAGTGAGAGAGATACGGATTCGACGTCCATTGCGGACAAACTTGTGTTTTCACATTGGAGACCGATTGTGGAAAATAGATCCGCTAGCCGTTGGGTTCTCCGAAACATATGTGATGTTTGTTCCACACATTGTTCGGAATTAATGAAAAATGCCTACTTCGCTTCAAAGAAAAAAAAATTAAGAGGGAGATGATGTGATGTACTACAGAGGTGAAAACATATGTCAAGACGACAAATCTGCAACGACACATTCTGTCCGCGTAGCTCAGTTGGGAGAACGACTTACTCCGGAGTGAAGGGGACACGGTTTCGATATCCATCGCGGATAAACTTGTGTTTTCACATAACCAGCATCAAAAGATAAGGAAACAATGAAGACAAAACACTTGATGACAAATTTTCATTTGACCGTATGCTGCCGATGGAAAAGTAAAGAGGTACAGCTACTTCTTTCTTAAGGAAGCGTCCCGATTATCGTCGGGTGTGTAGTGCAATTTGTTATTATTTTTTCTTTGCCATTATTCTTTTTCACTTTTTAGCGATAAGTTCTGTTCAAGAGTTGGCAATGCTTCATGCGCCTGGTGGACGTAGACATCAATTGGACGCTCTGAGATTTTTGGTGTGGTACGTTGAATTTGGTGTTACAGGGCTAGTTTTCATGCCCTGCGGTAGATCTTTCCCTTCATTTCTCTTAATTTCTTTTAACTTAGGATGCTCTGTTTATCTCCAAGGCGTCGCCACCCCAATAAACGAGACTTTCCAGCTAGCATGCAGAGAAAACTTAAGTTCCACTATTCACTCTTCCCCTTGTTTAAATGGCGGGAGTTATAAAACTAAAAGTTTGGTGTCCATACTGTTTGCATACGGAATCTATTGCTCGTCCTTATAAAGGCAAAGAAAAATCCTCCTGAACAGAAGAAAAAGCACTGACCAATACTCCTCACCGTACAGAGTAACTGGGTCCAAAGTAATTGGTCTCATCTCCAGTATAGCACTGATCAATACTCCTCTACGTACAGAGTACATAGGTCCAAAGTAAAGGTTCTACGTCAATTCGTCGCGTGCGTCAATTCGTCGACTGCGTCAATTCGTCGCGCGTCAATTCGTCGCCTACGTCAATTCGTCGACTGCGTCAATTCGTCGACTGCGTCAATTCGTCGACTGCGTCAATTCGTCGACTGCGTCAATTCGTCGACCACGACGATTCGTCGCGGACAATTTCGTCGACTACGTCAATTCGTCGCGTTTACAGATTTTGGTTACATACAAAACGAATGCAGGAAAACGTACGATTCGAACGTCTTACTCCCTGATCAAATTTATAAAGTTTGGACTCGCAGACAGGATAGGAATATTACGTTTTTCTTTAGCACTAAAAATATTAGACGGTTGTCGGTTTTTGGAACGGGTCAAGGCCCGGGGAGTCAGAGCCCCCCCCCCCAACATACATACAAAATTTTCGTAAAATCTAGTTTTTATTTCAGAACCATTAAATTTGGTATCATGAAACTTTAACTTAGACGCTAGACGGTTTTTGGAAGGGGTTGGAGCCCTGGGGGTCGGTGCCCCCTCATAAAAAATTTCGTAAAATCTACAGTTTTTAATTTAGAGCCACCAAATTTAGTATACTATCTCATGCTACTCTAACTTAGACGGTAGACCGTTTTCGGAAAGGGTCAAGGCCCGGGGGTCAGAGCTCCCCCATAAAAAAATTCGCAAAGTCTACAGTTTTCAATTTAGAGCCACCAAATTTGGTACACTATCTCATGGTACTCTAACTTAGACGGGTGACCGTTTTTGAATCGGGTCAAGGCCAGAGGGTCAGAGACCCCCATAATTTTTTTTCGTAAAATCTACAGTTTTCAATTCAGAACCATCAAATATGATATCATGAAACTCTAACTTAGACGCTAGACGGTTTTTGGAAGGGGGTTGGAGCCCCCGCCCCCCCATAAAAATTTCGTAAAATCTGCAGTTTTCAATTTACAACTACCAGATTTGGTATACTATCTCATGGTATTCTAACTTCGACGGTAGACCGCTTTTGGAACGGGTCAAGGCCCGGGGGTCAGAGCCCCCCACATACAAATTTTTCTGAAAAACTACAATTTTCAATTCAGAACCACCAGATCTGATATACTATCTCATGGTACTCTAACTTAGACGCTAGACGATTTTGGAAGGGGTTGCAGATTTTTTTGTGAAGGGGGTAAGGACCCCTTTCATAAAAAAATCGCAAAATCTAGTTTTCAATTTAGAACCACCAAATTTGGTATACTATCTAATGGTACTTTAACTTAGACGGTCGACGATTTTTGGAACGGGTCAAGGCCCGGGGGTCAGAGCTCCCCCCCCCCCGCACACACACAGACATACAACATTTTCTTAAAAACTACAGTTTTCAATTCAGAACCACCAAATTTGGTATCATGAAACTCTAACTTAGACGCTAGACGGTTTTTGAAAGGGGTTGGAACCGGGGGGTGAGAGCCCCCCCCCCCTCCTCCTCATAAAAATTTTGAAAAATCTACAGTTTTCAATTTAGAACAATCAGATTTGGTATACTACTCATGGTTATCAAACTTAGACGGTAGACGTTTTTGGAAGCGGTCGGGGCCCGGGTCAAGGGAGTCCCATGCAAAATTTTCGTTAAAAGTTCCGTGTTTTACTCTTAAGAATACCCTATCTACGTTCTAAGGCGCTCTCTGGCCCTTTGAGGGCCTTGCACTATAAACCATCAACCAACCAACTAACCAACCTACTGTCTAAATTAGGAACTGTAGATAACAATAAAGTGCAAAGATATGCGTTTAATGGTGTATTAAGAACACAAATCAATATAGTTTAGCTTTCACTACCAACGAGCGGCTTATCAGAAAGAAATATAATGTAATGTAAACAGAGAGTTCCAGATATTCAAAATTCAAAACGGTAAGAAAAAGATGATCAATGCCAATGTGAAGTCGTATGCATGCGACATCACATAGGTACATTGCATTTCTGTGTCGCGGGATTCACAGAAGCACACGCCAGATGTACGGCAGTTCTACAGATGTCTCCTAGAAGGTAGGTATTTCCATTCCTTTTTCTTTCTTTTTTTGTTTCGCAAAATTAAATTAACTAAATCAAAAAATTTAAAATAAGTTTACTGGAAAATTGCAGGAATATCTTTTTCATTCATTAACTTTCACCCGCTGAACTTGGTGATTCCACAAATAGTAATATGTACCTGGCAAATAACTGGTATCCCTGCTAGTACAAATTATATTAATGATTTATTTGCGTCCAGTTCAATCCAGTATGTCCATAAGAGCGTTTGGGGACGTATGAAAAATACATTTCAACGTGTGCCGCTACGGCGGCGGAGTGATCTAGGCGCTGGCTTCTGACCACTTGTCGAGAAGGATCCTGGTTCAAATCCCGGTGAATCATGGACGTTGTGATTGACTTCTGGCACTGGCTGTAACCCTTCCCAGGAACTAGTGGCCCAAAATTGGGAACGTCCGACTGCTTATAGCCCACTGAATTGATCACGGTGGTCGTTAAACCCCAACAAAAAAAAAAAAAAAAAGGATTGCGACGTGTCCATTGCTATTTGTTATGGACCGTACAAAAAGTATGTTTTTGATATCAACGTGTCCGCTTCCATGTAGGCTGGCCATAAAATGTTAGCGGACCGTACAAAATTGCACTTTTGTTTTCACCTTGTCAGCGCTTCTGTATATGGTTGAAGTATACGTATATATAGTTGGGCCATTTCAGCACGTAGTTTGGTTTATATAGAAAATAAAGATAATGTTACATTTTTACTCAGCTACAACACATTAATCCCAAAGGCTATTTGTTGAAATCTTTAATCCGCCGTGCTCATATTCACAACGTTAACATAACATGTCAAGTTATTTATGTTGCAGTTTTACCCTGTCACAAAACTTTAGTTACAAGACCTTAGGCGTTAACTTTTTTAGGAATTTTTAGTCCGACGTATTCATAAGGTTTCGATAACATGCCAAGGTTATGGTAATGCGTTTTGACTGAGGCACAAAAATTAATAAACAGGCCTTAAGCCTTTTTATCAGTTTTCAATCAACCGTGCTCATATACATAAAATTTTCAGAGAAAGTCAAGTTTATTGTGTTGCGCATTTACTCGAGTACAAAACTATAAACAGCCATTAACTTTCACCCGCTGAACTTGGTGATTCCTCAATTCATTCATTAACAAGTCTTTTAAGTGATTGTATGCTATGGTCATATTAATAATGTTTGATGACAAGTCAGGTTAATGATGTTGCACTTATTAAAGACTTAAAAAGGTGTAGAGGCTAGTAATTATTATTTGAAGTCTAAGTAAAAGCTCATTTTTAACTTGACTCGTCATGAAATCCTTATGAATATGGCATTTATTTTATTTTGTACATTTTACAAAGCGTATGCATTTTTGTTTTGTTTTTGGCATTTCTTTTATTTTGTGTTGTACTTGTTACATAGCGTTTCGCATTTTTGTAATGCTTGTGACTTGTGATTGCATTTTGAATTTTTATTTGTTTCACATTTTGGATTACTTTTTGACATTTTATGTTTTTTACATGCTATTTTGAAAATTTTGTCTTTTTTAATTTTGCGTTGTGTTTTACATTATTGCATCTTCGGCGGAATTACATTCTTGAAAAATTCAAATACAAGTTAGTAAAAGGTATAATTCAATTAGTGAGAAATACCAGCACATTTTAGTAAAGGGTAGAATTATATGAAATTCCTCTCAAAAAGTCCAGCATGTTAACATTGTCTCTGTGCGCCAAAGAAGTTCGAATTCCTTTTTATCTTGCCAGCGTTTCTCTTCTGGGTGGATTTGTTGGAATCTGTGCTATCACTCTTTCGATTTTAGCTATATTTGTTCTCTGCTCTTTCGCAATTTCACTGATTATTTCGTACAGTCACAGTTTTTCTCTCTCAGAATTGTATTCCAGCGTCTGTCTAATCTTTCAAGTTCGTTTTGTGTTCTGGGAAAGCCAAATAAATTGTTTTCACTTACTGACCAAATTGTTGGCAGGAACAGCGGAGGGCTTCTGCTCGGATTGTTTCTTCTGCTTCCACGAAATTTTCCAAGAACATAATTTTCCTCAAACCACTGAACTACAGAATCTGCATATTTTAGTAAAATTGATTTCACTTCTTCATAAGCAGCTGGAATTTCATCAGATGAAAAAAAATGCGAGTGCTTGCAAATGTCTGACTTTGAGAGCAAACTCACTGTTTTCCCTATATTCCAAGGCTATGCCAGAGGATGGATATTCCTCAGCACATTTTTTTTTTTTGAGATGAAACTAACAACATTTGTGTGTGCTGCTTCCAAATTCCTTTTTAGCAGTATTATAACGGTAGCTATTTCAAAATCTATTATTATGCGTATATTGTGGTGCAAGCTGAATATCATAGTCTGATGCATAGTCTTGTAAATCCTACAAAAATACTGTATAATAGTATTACATTCTTTATACTTGCTGGAAAGTAACCGATAAACTAGTGGGACAAGTCTGTGCATCTCTGGATTCGTTTCAACCATAGCATGAATGGTACATAATTGCCTAAAAAGGGTTGGACAAGTTTCAAATGTCCCATCCATAATCCAAAGGGGTGTTTCTTTAAGCTTTCGTAAATTATTCTCTGTTAAAAATAAAATTATTCTTTGTTGTCCAAATGCGCTATCTCTGCCAAGAAATTTTGCACCATCTCCTCCTGTAAATTTATTGGGGCATCGATCCGTTCTGAAGTCGTAGGCTCCGCAGGCATGTCTTCTCTTCGTATTCGTTTTACAACTTGCCTTAGTGCATCCATATTAGGCATGTAAGCTGCATTTACTGTAGCCATTGACGTTGTCACGGTTTGAATAATTTGTGCAGGGGCTTCGTCCGTATTTCTTGCTCGTTCTTTTATTTGCGCTCTTGCATTAGCAACATCACTTTTCTCCGGTCTTGGAGCATGATTATGTGGTTTCTCATTGCGCATCCTGTGTTCATCACCAATAAGAATAGTACTAGCAAAGCCAGTACAATTTCCATAATTTCTTTCAATACAGTGACAATACCGTAAATCACCTCGTACTCTGTTATGGCAAAATAAATACCCTTTCCATTTCAGCAAATCATTTTCTTTTTGTGAGTTAACTATTTATGTTGCATTCTTCATCTGCATAGTGCCTTCGGAAAACAATGCACTTTTTCTTTCCAAAGTATTTAGAATGATATATTTCCACTATTATCACTTGACAACGCACAACAAAGGTTTCAACAAGCACGTTCTCTGTTCTCCAGTCAACTACGAACTGATGAGCAACCATTCAATAAAACACTCAGAATACAGACAATCACGTGAAGCTTGTTCCTCCAGTTAGGGTTTAAGCGAAGTTCAAGATTTTTGTACCTGCGGTCACAAGAAGTGGTTAAGTTTAAAGATCGGCATCTTATCTTTTGTTTTTTCCAATACGCAGAGGTACATGTATTTTGCAGCTGGGACGCTCCAGGCGGGGGATCAACAGATGCGAAGAACCCGGGAGCCAGGTTCCGGAGGCGGCAGCAGGCGCGGACTGGGCAGCTGTACTCTGGGCCGGTAGGCGTCATACTAATTCTCAAAAATAAATTCAAATTTTTTCTGTGCTGCACCCTGCGTGTGAAAGAAAATTGTTATACTGAAAAGACAATTTGTTTACCCCGTAACGTATTAAACAAAACCTACGTCCCTACGTGCCAAATGATCTGCAAGCCAAACACAGTTTTTCATGCAACACCTTCCCCCGACTTTCTAAGTTCAGATCTGTATCGTTCGACTTATTTCCTGTACCGCCCCTCTCTTTCGCTAATTGCAGTTAATTGCCGTGAAATTGGTGTTTTACGTTGAGGTGTATTGTCGTGTGTCCTGAAGACTATACTGAAAGCGGTGAACCCCAGGGGGAAGTATTCCATCAAAAGCAACAGAAATCCAATGCTAGAGCAAAACTTTGTTCGTTGGCATTACATCCAAGCAATTTAGGCGAAGTAGGAAGTGTGTTTTTCTACTACGACACCAGAAGATTTTCGCGAATGCTCAGGCAATTACGATACAGATGTGTCCTTAAGACTACTCTTTCAAGACGTCCAAAGGCCGGCACTAGGGGATGGGGAGGGATACAGTGCGGATGATCTTTTTGTTACAGTTAGAAATTCCTAAGCTCATTCTTCCTTAAAACTTTGCCTGGTTACCAGTAAGTACTGTCTCATGCCTCAACCATTGCACAGATTTGTTGTTTTTGTTTTCATTTTTTGAGTTAACAGCGGGAAAATATCTGAACTGCGTTGTTTCAGTTGGAAATATTTTTTTTTACTTCAGCAACAGGGCTTCACGTATAATTGCAAAATACTTCGATAGAATAAACATACCTTACATAAAGAGTTTGCATGAGAAAATAGATTAATAATAAGGAAAATATTCTAAAACCAAAAAAAGAAATTGCGGAGCCGAAAAAGCTAGGTAGAGGAAACAAAAGGCTATAAGAAAAAGTTCATATTTAAAGAAACCTGTAGTCTCTTAATGAGTAAGTGGTATAAATCAATACAAAATCATGTGCTGTATTTGAAAAAAAAATTATAAGCAAGTAGGCATCGTGACTGTCCACAGTTTCCCCTTTTCATCCTGTCGACATTACAACCACCACAGAAGAGAAAATAACAAAAACATAACAAAAACACCCGTACAAAGTAAAATGCCCAAAACATAAAAAGAAGTAACCACACAAAATGAAATGCCCAAAACATTAAAAAAACTGCAACCACACAAAACAAAATACCCAAAACATGGTAAGAAATTCTGTTGAAAGCACAATACATATATTTCTCCTATCGTTTAGCAGACCCTAGGCCTAGGGTCTGCTAAACGATAGGAGAAATATATGTTTTTAAAACTTAATACAAGTGTCAAAACTGAAATAAAAAGAAAGAAAAAGAAATATTCCAAATTTCATTGTTACTTTAGATATTTTGACCTGTTGACATTTCGTAAATTGTACTTGCACTCGGTCAAAAAATATTACTTACAAGGACTCTTTAGTAACTTTTAATCGCTGTGGTCATATTTATAAGGTTTGCATAACAAATCAAGTTAATAATGTTGCGCTTTCACTTAGGCACCAAATACTAATTATTGGACGCTAGGCCTAGGCCTTTTAAATAATTTTTGATAAGCGTAACACTCTTAAATTGATTTGTCATGCAAACCTCATATGATCACAGCATTATAAAAATTACTATAAATGCATATGCCTAGGTCTCGGGCGTATCTATTAATGATTTGTGCTCGAGTAACATTTAAACAGAATTCATTTTATTTTCTATGAAAACTACATAAATATCAGCTCGGAGGACTGAAAACTATCAAAAAGCCCTAGGCCTAGGGTCTGCTTAATAGTTCCAACCTCAGAAAAGCGCATTGCTAAAATCTTGGACTTCTATGAAAACATTATGAAAATTAGCACGGCAGACTGAAAATTGCTAAACAGGCCCAGTCCTAGGGCTTTCTAATTATTGTTTTGTACCTGACAAAAAGTGTAACATTATCTTTAGTTCTTACTAGCAGGGGTACCCGGTATTTCCCGGGTAAATATTACTATTTCTAAAATCACCAAGTTCAGAGGATGAAAGTTAATGAATGAAAAAGCTATTTCCGTAAATTTCCAGTAAACTCATTCTAAATTTTTTGATTTAGTTAATTTTTATTATACGAAGCAAAAAAGAATTTACATTATTTACATTACATTGTATTTCTGCCTGATAAGGCAACCATTTGTGGTGAAAGCTAACGTTTATTCATTTGTGTTTTTAATACACCATGAACCGGATATTTTTTCACTTTATTGTTATCTACGGCCTCTAACCTAGACCGTAGGTGGGGTAATGGAGTGCTGTATTGGGATGCAGTTCTTAAGAGTAAAAGTTGTAATTTTTCGAAAATTTTGAATGGGCCCCCTTCACACCGGGCACCGATCCTTTCCGTCTGCGGTCTAAGTTACAATACAATGAGGTAGTGTACCAAATTTGGTCGTTCTAAATTCGAAACTCTAGGTTTTACAAAAATTGGCATGGGGGGCTCTGACCCCTGGCTCCAACCGTTTCCAAAAATTGTCTGCATTCTCAGTTAGAGTACCATGACATAGTATACCAAATTTGGTGGTTCTAAATTGAAAACTGTGGATTTTACGAAATTTTTTTATGGGAAGGGGCTCTGACCCCGTGCCCGAGCCGTTCTCAAAACCGTCTACCGTCTAAGTTAGAGTACCATGAGATAGTATACCAAATTTGGTGGTTCCAAATTGAAAACTGTAGATTTTACGAAAATTTTGTATGGGGGGGGGCTCTAACCCCCGGGCCCCGACCCGTTCCGAAAGTCGTCTACCGTGTAAGTTAGAGTTCCATGATATAGTGTACCAAATTTAGTAGTTCTAATTTGAAAACTGTAGATTTCAAGAAATTTTTATGGGGAGTGGGAAGGGTTCTGAACCCCGGCTCCGACCCTTTCCAAAAAACCATCTACAGTCTAAGTTAGAATACCATGAGATAGTATACCAAATTTGGTGGTTCTAAATTGAAAACTCTAGGTTTTGCGAAAAAATTTATGGGGGGCTCTTACCCCGTGCCTGACCCGTTCCAAAAACCGTCTACCGTCTAAGTTAGAGTACCATAAGATAGTATACCAAATTTGGTGGTTCTAAATTGAAAACGGTATATTTTACGAAAATTCTGTGCGGGGAGGGGGGGGGGCTCTTACCGCCCGGGCCCCGATCCGTTCCAAAAACCGTCTCCCGTCTAAGTTACAGTTTCATGATACCAAATTTGGTGGTTCTAAAGTGAAAACTATAGATTTTACGAAAATTTTGTATCTGGGGGCTCTTACCCCCGCGCCTTGACTTATTCCAAAAACCGTCTACCGTCTTCTAAGTTAGAGTACCGTGAGATAGTATACCAAATTTCGTGGTTCTAAATTGAAAACTGTAGATTTCACGAAAAGTTTGTCGGGGAGGGAATTCTAACCCCCGTGCCCCGACGTGTTCTGAAAACCGTCTACCGTCTAAGTTAGAGTACCATGTTATAGAACACCAAATTTGGTGGTTCTAAATTGAAAACTGTAGATTTCACGAATTTTTTATGGGGGGTCTGAACCCCGGGCTCCGAGCCTTTACAAAAAACCGTCTACCGTCTAAGTTAGAGTACCATGTTATAGTACACCAAATTTGGTGCTTCTAAATTAAAAACTGTAGTTTTCACGAATTTTTTTATAGGGGGGGGCTCTGAACCCCGGGCTCCGACCCTTTACAAAAAAAGTCTACAGTCTAAGTTAGAGTGCCATGAAATAGTATACCGAATTTGGTGGTTCTAAATTGAAAACTAAATTTCACGAAATTTCGTATTGGGGGGGGGCTCTGAACCCCGTGCTCCGACCCTTTCCAAAAACCGTCTACAGTCTAAGTTAGAATACCATGAGATAGTATTCCAAATTTGGTGGTTCTAAATTGAAAACTGTAGATTTTACGAAAATTTAAAATTTTGTACGGGGGGGGGGTTGCTCCGACCCCCTAGCTCCGATCCGTTCCAAAAACCGTCTTCCCCTAAGTTAGAGTTTCATGACACAAAATTTGGTGGTTCTGAATTGAAAAATATAGATTTTAAGAAAATTTTGTATGTGGGGGTCTTACCCCCGGGTCTTGACCCGTTCTAAAAACCTTCTACCGTCTAAGTTAGAGTACCATGAGATAGTATACAAAATTTGGTGGTTCTAAATTAAAAACTATAGATTTTACGAAAGTTTTGTGTGCAGGGGGGTTAACCCCCTTGCCCCGACCCGTTCTGATAACCGTCTATCGTCTAAGTTAGAGTACTATGATATAGTATACCAAATTTGGTGGTTCTAAATTGAAAACTCTAGTTTTTACGAAAAACATTTATGGGGGGGGGGGGCTCTGACCCCGTGCCCGACCCGTTCCAAAAACCGTCTGCCGTCTAAGTTAGAGTACCATGAGAGAGTATACCAAATTTAGTGGTTCTATATTGAAAACTGTAGATTTTACGAAAATTTTGTATGTGGGGGATCTTACCCCCGCGCCTTGACCTATTCCAAAAACCATCTACCGTCTAAGTTAGAATACCATGAGATAGTATACCGCATTTGGTGGTTCTAAATTAAAAACTGTAGAATTTACGAAAATTTTGTAGAGGGGGTGGCCGTGACGCCCCTGGCCCCAACCGCTTCCAATAACCGTCTACAGTCTAAGTTAGAATTTCGTGAGATAGTATACCAAATTTGGTGGTTCTAAATTGAAAACTTGAGTTTTTACGAAAAAATTTTATGGGTGGGGAGGCTCTGACCAACCGGGCCTCTGACCCGTTCCAAAAACCGTCTGCCGTCTAAGTTAGAGCACCATGAGATAATATACCAAATTTGGTAGTTCTAAATTTAAAACTAGATTTTACGGCAATTCTGTAGGGGGCTCACCCCCCCCCTCCCGTCTCCAACGGCTTCCAAAAACCGTCTACAGTCTAAGTTAGAATACCACGAGACAGTATACCAGATTTGGTGGTTCTGAATTGAAAACTGTAGATTTTACGAAAATTTTGACGGGGGTGTTCTAACCCCCGTGCCCCGACACGTTCTGAAAACCGTCTAAGTTAGAGTACCATGATATAGTATACCAAATTTGGTGGTTCTAAATTGAAAACTGTGGATTTCACGAAATTTTTTTATGGGGGGGGGGGCTCTGAACCCCGGGCTCCGACATTTACAAAAAACCGTCTACCGTCTAAGTTAGAACACCATGAGATAGTATACCAAATTTGGTGGTTCTAAATTGAAAACGGTATATTTTACGAAAATATTGTACCGGGGGGGGGGGGGGGGCTCTTACCCACCGCGCCACGACCTGTTCCAAAAACCGTCTCCCGTCTAAGTTAGAATTTCATGATACCAAATTTGTTAGTTCTAAATTGAAAACTATAGATTTTACGAAAATTTTGTATGTGGAGGGCTCTTACCCCCGCGCCTTGACCTATTCCAAAAACCATCTACCGTCTAAGTTAGAATACCATGAGATAGTATACCGCATTTGGTGGTTCTAAATTAAAAACTGTAGAATTTACGAAAATTTTGTAGAGGGGGTGGGGGTGGCTGTGACCCCCTGGCCCCAACCGCTTCCAAAAACCGTCTACAGTCTAAGTTAGAATTTCGTGAGATAGTATACCAAATTTGGTGGTTCTAAATTGAAAACTTGAGTTTTTACGAAAAAATTTTATGGGTGGGGGGCTCTGACAAACCGGGCCTCTGACCCGTTCCAAAAACCGTCTACCGTCTAAGTCAGAGTACCATGAGATAATATACCAAATTTGGTAGTTCTAAATTGAAAACTAGATTTTACGGCAATTCTGTAGGGGGGCTCTCACTCCCCCTCCCCCTCCCCCGTCTCCAACGGCTTCCAAAAACCGTCTACAGTCTAAGTTAGAATACCACGAGATAGTATACCAGATTTGGTGGTTCTGAATTGAAAACTGTAGATTTTACTAAAATTTTGTATATGGGGGGCTCTGACCAACCGGGCCTTGCCCCGTTCCAAAAACTGTCTACCGTCTAATATTTTTAGTGCCAAAGAAAAACGTAATATTCCTATCCTGTCTGAGTGTCCAAACTTTATAAATTTGATCAAGGAGCAAGACGTTCGAAATCGTACGTTTTCCTGCATTCGTTTTGTATGTAACTAAAATCTGTAAACGCGGCGAATTGACGTAGTCGACGAATTTGTCCGCGACGAATTGACGTTCGACGAATCGTCGTGGTCGACGAATTAACGCGCGACGAATTGACGTAGTCGACTAATTGACCCACGCGACGAATTGACGTGACACCCAAAGTAATTGGGCTCATCTCCAGTGCAGCACTGCTCAGTACTCCTCATCGTAGAGAGTAACTGAGTCCTAAGTAACTGAGGTCATCTCCAGTGCAGCACAGCTCAATGCTGCTCACCGTACAGAGTAACTGGGTCCGAAGTAATTGGGATAATCTCCAATGTATATTTGTTAAAACGTCTGAAGAGAAAATAAGCACAAGGAGCCCAATCTGGGCCATAGGGTGGTTGATTCAATTCTTAAAATACGGAATCCGAAATGGCAGCCTGTACTTTGTAGGATTTTTGCACTGGAGCATTGTCATTCAACATGAGCACTCTGTTGCTCTGTGTTCCTCTGCATTTTCCCTTATTGACATCCAGCAAATGTTTCAAACAAGCAGCATAGGCATCACAAAACAACAATCCATAAGTGATTGTTGTTTTGTGAGGCACGTAATCCACCAGCAGAATTCTCTCGGATTCCCAAAAGACAGTTGCAATGGTCTTTAACTCAGATGGCTGGGTCCTACATTTCTTGGGAGGAGGGCAACCATGATGTTTCCACTGCAACGACTCCTCCTATTCAGTCTCAGGGTCCCGGGATTGAATCCAAATTCCGTCCCCGCGGTTACGAGATTGTTTTTTGTTTTCTTCAGAATTTTTTGCGGATCATCTCCTTACAGCTCCAAATTCTCTTGGGAAACTTGCATCCTCCTCAGGGGGAGTCTTCTGGGGTCCTAGTAAGAACAAGTGTTGAACATATCCACGAGATCATGAAGGATAATCAAAGCCGATAGTTTGCATAGCTGCATTTTCGTACAATTGAGGCCACTTAATTCGCCGGTCTTGCGTCACCATATCCTCATTTGTAACACGTCTTTTGTAAAAAAAAAAAAGGATGATTGTGTTTATGTTAGCACTTGGTCAGTCCGTGCGTTCTTCTGTCTGTGGACATCCCATCTCTGCAATTATTAGTCCGATTTGAAAAATTATTTTTACATTGAGAAGTTTGAAATGTGAGAATGAAAATCCTTGCATTCCGTTTTTTTTTGTTTTTTTTATGCCCAACTTCCTCTTTAGATGCAGATGATATCGAATTCAAAATAAATTTTTTCCTATATTTGCTCCTAAATATCCAATTGAAAAAAATTATTTTTCCTTTCAATGCCATTTATATAAGAAGACTATTTTAGGTACCGTCTCTTTGTCAAGTAATGCATAGATTTTCCGGTAGGGGGCGTAAAGGTAAATTGTATTTTCCCCGATATCTCTGCTTCTATAACTCCGGTTTGAAAAATCCTTCCTGCATCGGATACACCTCTTAATAGGAAATGTTTTGCAAATAATTTCTATTTTTTGGTGAAGAACCGTTTGGCTACTAGGGGGCCTAAGAGTTTATTTCTGCTTCTGACGTATTTGCAACAAAATCTGCGCTTCTGAAAAAATTATTTCGTGAACCGATACCGCTGACCTCGAAAAACCTTTTGAGAATTTCTCCTGCTTAAAATAGTGCATAGTTTTTCCACCGGCGTAGATGTATATCCCATTTTTGTCGATATCTCGGTTTCTATGAGCCCGATTTGAAAAATTCCTTCTTGGAGAGCATTTTCGATGCGAAATGTTCCTCATACACTATCTACCAACAAGTAATTGGATACCTGTGATAGCAAAGGAAAACGAAGTTTATTCACCTTCAATAGTTGGTGGAGCCTCCACGAGCGGCGATTACAGCTGCGACCCTCCGGGGCATACTCTCAACAAGGCGTTGTACAACGGCTAGCGGAATTTTCTTCCACTCGGCTTGGAGAAGACAGGTCAGTTCCTTCACCGATTTCGGACGGTGGGGGCACCCCTTAAGTCGACGCTCCAACTCGTCCCAGAGGTCCTCGATAGGGTTAAGGACCGGGCTGTGCGCATGCCAGTCCATTCGATTAACCCCATTGTCACCATACCAAGACATGGTGGACCTCGCAACATGACAGGTAGCATTATCATCCTGAAAGTAACATGGGTCCACCCCGTAAAACTGCCACAACGTAGGAAGCGCGTGGTCATCCAAAATGGTGCAGTAGGTCTCGGCGTTGAGTCTACCAGGAATTGCGACCAAGGGTCCCGTGCCATACCAGGAGAAACACCCCCATAGCATAATTCCACCGCCGCCGAACTTCACAGTTGGCACAATACATTCCGGCAGGAGGCGTTCTCCAGGCAGACGCCAAACCCAGACCCTGCCATCCGAACGGTAGAGGGTGAACCTTGATTCGTCGCTCCAGAGAACCTGTTTCCACTGTTCAATGATCCACTGTCGACGTTCTTTGCACCACGTTAGCCGAGCAGCGCTATTGGACTTGGTGATCAAAGGCTTGTGGGCGGCAGCACGTCCATGATAACCGAGCAGATGGACTTCCTTACGGATGGTATTCATCGAAAGAACACTCCCGGATGCCTGTTGAAACTCCTCGTGGATGTGGCCCATCGATTTGGTGCGGTTCTTCCAAATTTCTCTGGCCAGCACCCGTCGGTCTCTAACTCCCAGTTTTGTGGGTCTGCCGGGTCGGGTCACATTTCGACAGTCACCTCTCATCTTTCACTTGCCAATCACGTAGGCCACTGTCGATTTTGGGTACTTCAACTCGCTGGATATGTCACGTATGGATCGGCCATTTCTGTGATACCCGACGATTACACCTTTCTCGAAATCAGAGAGCTCCGAACTGCGTGGCATCTTGCATGCGACTGGTTGCGTTGTTGTTTCCCACACGATATTTAACGGCGGCGGCCGTGACGTGTATCAGGACCGCAGATCTCGTCGATTGCAGGGGTGTCCAATTACTTGTTGGTAGATAGTGTATAATTTCAAATTTTTCTGAACGCACAAGTTTGCCACTAAAGGTCGTAAGTTCAGGTTTTCGTTTACACCAATATCTGCGGGACTAAAAACCCGATTGAGACAATTCTTTTTCGGTCAGGTAGTATGGAATATTTTCCTATGTATTTTCTTCCCAATATAATGTTCGATTTCTCTGCTATGGGGAGCAAATGTTTCATGTGTTTCTCTCGATATCTCTACTTCAGAATGCCCGATTTAAAAAATTATTTTAACACTGGATATTATTTGCATTGTGAAACACTTTGCTTGTACTTGCGTAGTTTTTATAGTTTACAGTTCTGTCGCTAGGTGGTGTCTATGTGATTTTGTTTGCAGCTGTTTCTCAGTTTCTGAAACCCCTATTGAGAAATTTCTATTTTTACAGCATGCCATTCGCCACAATAAAATGAGAAACATTATCTTTAAATAATGCACAGCTTTCCCGCTAGAAGAATAAAGGCTAGAACCTATTTTTCGTTATCTCCGTTTCCGGGAGACGTATTTGAAAAATTATTTTTTCTTAACATAGCTTTTTTTCCGTGAAGAGTATTTTTCGCATATTTTTTTCAACTTTAGCATTACGTAAAATTCTTCCGTTAGTAGGCGTAAAGTTATATCATGTTTAATCCTACATTTCTTCTTCTAACTGTTCGATTTGAAAATCTGTTTGTCTTTGATACTTCTGTTATGAGAGACCTTTTGTGTGCCATTTGTTTATTTTCGGACATACTTTTTAGCCACTGGTGGAAAGATGTAACTGATTCTATTTCTGGGTGTTTTATCGATTGCAGAAATCTGTTTGTTTTGTTTTTTTCTAACCTGTTTCACTGCCCAGCAAAAACACAAGTGTTGGGAAACTGCTGGCCACCAGCTGGCAGTAATGGGTCACTGCTGGCTGAAATCTGCCACTCACGGTACGGTAGCGATCCGTTGGTGGCAGCGCCAGCTGATGGCGCTGCCACCAACGGATCGCTACCGTACGCCATTGATGGCCCTGCAGCATCGCCGTGAACTACGGGCCTTCACGCAAGTGCCACTAGTGGCCCGTAGCTGGCAACCGAAACAACCCCAACACGAGGAGGAAGCAGCGGGACTGCGCATCAGCTAAAGCAACACGTGCACAGTCTCTCGTGGTACCAGTTAGTTGAAGACGACACCCTCGCCCTCGTGTTGCTTTAGTGGATGTTTAAAAAAACGCCATATGTAGAGAGACGGATTAATATCCTAATGAAATTCCGCGTCGACGAAGATTACCGTCGGAGGAAAATTTTATAAATAATTAATGAACTATAAGAAATAATCAATTAATCTCATGTACACTGCTGACCACCCAAAATGCAACACCAAGAAGGACACGAGATAGCAAAGCCAGATTTACTGGACACATAACAACAGATACAAAGATGAAACGAATGAGCTTACAGGCCCGTGCGACTTGCGGAGCACGCAGACATCAATAGTTCGTGTGGCCCCCATGGCTGGCAATAACGGCCGCTAACGCCGCGGCATCGAACGAAAGAGGCTTTGGATGTGGGCTTGGGGTATGCCGGTCCAGGCTGCTTCCACACGTTGCCACAGTTCATCAGGCGTAGCCGCGGGTGGTGCTTGCCGGGCCACTCGGTTGCCGATCAGCAACCAGAAGTGTTCGATGAGCGACATATCGGAAGAACAGGCGGGCCACGGCAGCAGTGACACCTGGTGGATCGTGAAGAATTGTTGCACGATGCGTGCTACCTGCGGGCGCGCATTGTCCTGTTGAAACGTGGCCGCTGGTAGGTCCTGCAGGTAAGGGAGGACTACAGGCTCCAAAACGTCAGAGATGTAGCGGTGGCTGTTGAGTGTACCGGCGATGCGTACCAGAGGGGTGCGGGTGTCATATCAAATTGCGCCCCAAATCATAATGCTAGGAGACGGACCAGTATGGCGATGCGTCATACAGTCTCTCGCCGCGGTGCCGCCACACGCGGATCCGACCATCGTGGTGTTGCATGCAGAAGCGGGATTCGTCGGATAAGACAATATCAGGCCATTCCGTAGTCCAGGTGCGGCGTTCAACGGCCCACTGCCGCCGCACTCGCCGGTGGTGTAACGTCAATGGTAATCGGAGCAATGGGCGCCGTGCGACAAGTCCCCGCTCCTGCAGACGACGTTGAACGGTACGTGCTGACACAGGTTGTTGCGCAACACACCCTAATTCCTGCGCTAACGTTCGTGATGTGATGGTGCGAGCCGTCAATGCCCGCCACACAACATCCCGGTCCTCTCGTTCGGTGGTTGCCGCGGCTGTGGCAATCACTCACGTCGGTCCGTCTGTCCCTCCTGCACCCGCCGAATCCATACTCGCCTCACTGTATCTGAATGTCGTCCCACACAGGCGCCGATGTCTCGGTACGATAAACCGCTGTCGCGATAAGCCACTATTCGTCCTCTGTCGAACTCCGAAACGTGCTGGAACGACTGCCGTATTCTGCGACGAGGCATCAGGAAGCTTCCCACGCACAGGTCCGGCATCACAACACATTGCCACTACTCACACCCCGCCTTCAGTGCACCCTTCTCAAAGTGCTTCTCGGTGGCGTGCCGGGCGCACAGGATTTCCATATGCCCTGCAACGCTAATCGTTTGCATATCCTCTTGTGGGCGACGCATGCTGCGAATTTCAGGTCAATCGGATGCTTCCTTCTCGGTGTTGCATTTTGGGTGGCCAGCAGTGTATTTATGGAAATTAATTTCGTAGCAAAATTTCTGCACTAACACACGAAGAATAGAGAAGACAAACAGATATAAAACACATTCACTCCATTCCCATGAATAACAAGAAATAATTTCTGTATAATCTTCTTACACTAAACTGCTTCAAACAGAAGTCCCGAAAAGACATTAAAAAAATCTTTGTGTGGGAAAAAAATAAAAATTATACGAGTACAATTCTTATAATTACTTATATAATATTTTCGTTACAAAATTAGCTAGTATTTGAAAAAAAAAGCAACGCTATGTGAATGTAATGTACTCGTCCATGCGTTGAATACACAAGATTGGGGGAATTCGCTGTTACAAACAACCAGAAGTAAAATAAAATATCATTCCTATTTAGAACAAATGTAGCTTCGGACCGTGGAAAAAAGATACAACGTTAAAAATGTAACAGAATGGGACATGAATGTGTAAATATATTAATTAAATAATCGCCTTTCAAGACCAGAAGGACAGCACAAAATTTTGAAAAACGTCTTTATGTTGGTACACTCGTTGAAAGTGAGTGAAATTTCCTTAAAGTAAATAAAAAAAATCATTGCGTTGAAAAAATAAATTTATGAATTATATGGAACGTACATTTACGAAAACGAACTCGCAATATTGCGAAATTAAAAAGAGAACCCTTAGTTTCACATCGCGCAGGAGAAAGGCTCACCTCAAGCGAGCGGTCACGCGTAGCAAACTAGTGTAGTGTTTAGAGCATTCGCTTCGCACACAAGTAGTCCTTGGTTCGATGCCAGTCAGACCCATCGGGCGATTTGACGGACCTGTTGAGCAAATTTCCTCAGCGCCGTGACATCATGTAAGAGTTTCGTTGGGAAAAAAGCAGTTGTATGCCTTTGGTGAACTATGAGTATCTATTTTTTGTTTTTTTACTACTACTGAGAAATTGACGGACACGATTCAGCAAGCCATCAGTTACGTAACGTGATTGCCGGCTGCCACTGCCGGGACACAGACAAACCACATTAGGCTAGCGATCATTTATGGCACGTACTTGCGGGCCTCTTAAGTGCCGCTTGTGGCAGCCACAGCCTGTGATGGATAACTGATGGCCCTATTCTGACATATGACATCTGATGGGGTGCCAACTGCTAGCCTGAACTGCTTGCCCATCTGGTGGCTACCGGGACATTTTATTGACGGTTAATGTAACGGCAACATAGTGCTGGGCCAGTGCTGGCCCAACAAAACTGTTTTTGCTGGGTGACTTCGAATAACTTTGATAAATGTCATTCGCGCCAGAAAGGATTCAAAAAACGTGCTCATTACAACCGGAAATTTGGTGTCATCTTTCTTGTTTTAGCATATTTCCACATTTGTCGCCTCCACTGGCCTTACCGAACATGAATTATCCTCAATTGATTCTTTTCTGCCATTTAAACTGCTTTGACCAAAATTTCATTCGATATACGGAAGGTGAATTATCACCGTAGAATTTTGGTCCATTTCAGTCTTTTGTAAGCTATTGATTATTATCTGTCTGCGTTCCAGGTTCTGAAAATCTACAGTATGTCTACTCGCACGCAGTCAGACACAAACTACTAATTATTAGCGACTAGAAAACGGAGTGAGCTCGTACTGCGTGTGACACGTCACTAGATTGACCCTGGCATAAGTTTTATTAATTCTTACCGATGCTTATTCATGTGACGTAAGAGGGAGGTTGCGGATCAACACGGCTGGTGATTCAATGTCGCAACTAGACTACCCCTTGATTCTGACTAATTTTGTGAATCTAAACGTCTTGGAGTATGCCAGTAAATTAGCAGAGCTACAGGACGGAAAAGGTGTAATTAGTTACTTAAAAAATTAAAATAAAGGGTGCAGAAATGCATCAAGACAACTTCGTATTCGATGTTGTTTCCAGGAGGTTGTTGTTGTACCACCATGACTGGAGACATCGCCTCCAGTCATGGTGGTGAAGATTTTGTGGCAGCCCCGGTGGCGCAGTGGTCTAAGCGATGGCCTCTGATCATTCGTCCGAAGGGGTCCGGGTTCGAATCCCGGTGAGGCATGGATTTTGTGTTTGTCTTTCGGCACTGGCTCTCTCCCTTCCCTGGAACCAGTGACCCTAAATTAGGGACGGGAGACTGCTTATAGCCCAATGAGTTGCTCAAGGTAGTCGTAAAACCTCCCATAAAAAAAAAAAAAAAAAAAAAAAAAAAAAGATTTTGCGGGCAAGCCTTTCTCATACATGAAAATGTTAAGGCTGAAATGAAAACAAAAACAGCCTATCTGTTGGAGTGTAAAGTATATAAAAAAATGGAAAGGTATAAGGTATGTTCTACTCATATTTATAAAACAGATCGATGGAATGCACGGTAAGAGTGCCTTCAGTTTTCTTTCTTGGTTGGACCGGGTCACTTACTTTTTTTCCGAAATCTGAAATAATTAAATAATTGGGGGTATCGCTTTTGAATGCAAATTTGTGAAGGGAAATATTGAAAGTTCAAAGCAATCTGCCCAGCACTTTATTACTGTTCCCGACTACAGCATTTCCAACTAAAATTTCGTAGATTGCATGTTATTCCCAAGTTTCAAATTAATCTGCAGAGTTTTGCCCAACCACACGCTGAGCCAGCGCCCTCTGCACGCAGAAGGCCTGGGGTCACGTGACTACGCGGTAGATTAGAAGGCCTAAAATATTTTCCCAGCTTAACCGAATTGAAGGAGGCGCTGCGCTCGCTTTTTACGCTTTCCAACCGTAGGTTGAAGAAGCGTATATGATCCAGCTTTGTCGGCCTGCCTGTCTGTCTGTCTGTCTGTCCGCACGATAACTCGTGTAAAAAAATGGTTCGATTTCGATGAAATTTTAGTAATTGGTAGGGGACAACCTGGGGACGAATCCTATTGAAAATGGGCGAAATGGGGTCAATGGTCAGGACATAGGAGCGGGATCCATTACATCGCCCTTATGCGTCATAACTTGCGTAAAAATACTTCGATAGCGACAAACGTTTATCATGTTGTTCCGGAGGTATACTGAAGCGGTTATGTTGATTATCATAGAAATGGGGTCAAAGGTCAGGGCATAGGAGCGAGATTTATTCCACAGCCATTATCCTAATAACTTGAGTAATGATTTCTGGTATGTTGTAAAACTTATCATAATCAATGCACTGCATGATTTTACTAACATGTTCTAATTTTGTTTGCGGTAGCGAGCGTTGCCTGGGTACTGTTCTGCTGACGTCATAAAGTTATTGCGCAGTTTAGTTTCCTGTCGAAAAACATTATGTCGGAAGTGTGAGTGTTTTGCGCGATAATACTGTAATAAGATATACTGTATACATGTGTGTGAAGATGTGGTTTTATCGATATTCAAGTGTTTGTTTATTTCTATTTAAGTTAATGAATAAAATTTTTTTTAGTTTGTTGAATGGTAACTTCGGTCTACGTTTTTCTCGATGCACAGTAAACCGTGCAGCTGGTGAGTTGCTTACTGCGTTATGTAAAAGGCAAAACTGTTAATATAGATCTTATTTATTTAGAAATTTCTAACAGTTTTAACGATGTCTTTCAAATGCTGTGTTCCTGGCTGTCGTAGTAATTATCGTACTGAAGGCTACACATCAGTTTTTAAATTTCCTAAGGATCAGAAGCAGCTGAATTTATGGCTTCAAAAGATACCACGAAAAACAATTTGTCCCTTCCACATGTGCTGTTGTATGCGAATGTCATTTTGAAAGTAAATTCATAATTCGTCATGAAGACACAGCAGGCAGTTCAAATGTAAGACCAAAGTTGATATCTGATGCATATCCAACAATATTTCATAATGTGCCTTCATACTTAAGCGAAAAATTACTCAAAAAGAGATCGACAAACGGTCGGCAAATTTATAAAAAAAGAAATGAAGATCTTTTTTAAAGAGACGTGGAAAATTTGTTGGGAGAGTACAAAATTAATGATTTCGAAGATTTTAAAAGGTTTCCTAACAACCAAGAATATTTGCCACCTGGATGGCGTTATCTGTATTCTGAAGAATATATCACGTTTTGCCTGATGGATTTTCAATCTAAACCTCCAACGATAAGAAGTAATTTGTTGATTAACCGAGATCTCAGTAAAGATGTATTATTCTTAAGCAGGTTGCGATTATCCAAGAAGAACCTTGCCTTGGTTTGAAGTTCAGCATTTTTTTTTTTTTATTGGAGGTTTAACGACCATTCTGAGCAACTCAATGGGCTATAAGCAATCGCCCGTCCCTAATTTTGGGTCACTGGTTCCAGGGAAGGAAGAGAGCCAGTGCCGTAAGACAAACACAACATCCATGCCTCACCGGGATACGAACCCGGACCTCTTACGGACGAATGATCAGAGGCCAGCGCCTTAGACCACTGCGCCACCGGGGCGGCGTTCAGCATTTGATGGTTGTTTTAAAGAATCTGCTTGAAAATAATGACGAAAATGTACTGTTGAATTTGGTTATAAATACTCTCGAAAATGTCACTGATTCAATGCTTCTTTCAGATGATTGTAATAATGAAGAGAAAAGCATTTTACAAATTTGGAAGATGTGAATCCGTTTATTGGTGCAAATATGACATAGATGTTAAGTCAGATAATATCCGAAAACTTGAAAATTTCGTCGTCCTGGAGCGGGAATCGAGCCCGCATCTCCAGGGAATGCTAACCACTACACCACCCAGAACGACCAAGTTTCAATTTTTAATTTTCCGATTAATTTGAATATAACTATCACAGGATTCGCTAGTCGAAGCAATCGGCATTCGACTAGCGAATCCTGTGATAGTTATATTCAAATTAATGGGAAACTTGAAACGTCGTCGTTCTGGGTGGTGTAGTGGTTGGCATACTCGAGCGCTATCCGGGAGACGCGGGTTCCATTCCCGCTACAGGACGACAAAATTTTCAAGTTTTCTGATATTATCTGACTTTACATCCATGTCATACTTACACCTGTAAACGGATTCACATCTTTTAAATTTGTGTTGTACAATGCTGTAATCCCGTGTTTCATTCAGTGATATTTCGTTCAAGAAAAAAGTACTTTTTTTGGGGGGGGGGGCAGCTTAAACTAAATCTTTTGTCTCCAAACCAATTTAAGTATGATTCTGACACTGTTGTCTTCGCTTACACATTATTAATGATATCATCATCCTGTTATGATTATATTAGAGAAACAGGAATGCTTCGTTGCAGCATCCCCGAAATTTAAGAAAGTTGTCGTCCATGCTTTTAAGCTTCTGCAATACTGATAACGAACGTTTGAACTATTTGAAACAAAAGGTTTCATTATTAGATGAAAACGAAAAGTTCATGAATCTGTTAGTCGATGTAATTCACATTAAGCTGTCCTTGGAATACAAGAATGAAGCAGTCGTTGGCTCTGCATTTCATGGACAGAAATTAGCGGAATCAATGCGTGCAGTTGTTTTAACTTCTGTATTTTCCAAAAATAAGGATGTGATGTCATTTTTACCTGGAGCAACCTTATCAGGTGATGAAATTTCTGTGCACATAAAAAAATGCATTATAGATTTGGAAGGAATTGGCTACAAAGTTATTTCTGTTATATCAGACAATAATATATCAACAGTAAAATGTTCGAAAACTTTTTTGAAAAATAGCAAGTTTCCGTTTCCAGTTGCTGTTCATCTATTGGACAGCTCAAGACCTCTATTTTTTATCTTCGGTACTGTTCATATTTTAAAATGTATTCGAAATAACTGGCTTTCTCAAAACGAGAGTTTTAGGATACCATATTTTAAAAAATGATGAAGAAACGGGTTGGTAACAAGCTAGTTTTAAAAATTTGGTAAAAATTTACAATTTCGAAAGTGCATCTTCTGCTAAATATGGCATAGGTTATCATTGAAAATCTTGTACCCTTGAAATTTATTAGAAACAGAAAGTAAAATACGTTACAAATCTTTTTGATTCATCAAATATTTCCTCACTCGAATCACTAGACTCTAAGTTAATGTTAGAAGGCTGCCTACTGTCCAAGATAAACGTACGTATCTGTTATCTCCAGCTTTTCTTCATCAATCGATAAATCTTCATTTCTTGTAAAAGCATTGTACATCACTTTTGTCTTCTGAAAGTTCATTTTTAATCCCACTTCTTTACTCTTATCAGCAAGTTCCTGGATCATACTTTGCAGCTCTGATGGGGTAGTTGCAAAAATGACTACGTCATCAGCAAAACGAAGGTGAGTTAGATAATCTCCATTAATCTTTTATCCCTTTGTTTTCCCAGTTCAGTGATTGAAAGACATATAATATATATATATATATATAAGGATCCCCGAATCTGAAAATCTAGGGGTTCCTGACCCCTCCCCTCCAGTGGTTACGCCTATGGAAGGCTGGAATTGAAAATTATGAGTATATTGAACCAGAAATCTTCTCGCTACGGTGTTCTTTCCATAAATAAATTTTGTAACATTTTTGATATCGACTCGTTTGATTCTGAATATGATGATGAGAATTTACTTACAGAATTTTGTAACAGAAATATTGACATAACTCTTACTTAGGTTGAAATGAGCAATATTGTCTTCATTGTTGGCTATGCGTGTTTTAAACTGAAATGTCGTTTGGAGTGCGAAAAATGCCCCGAAGTCATTTCCACAGAAAAGAAACTAATTTTAAATAAGGTAACACCATTGTATAATTTTTTCAATTCCACGATAAGAGCGGTTTAACATACCCATCACTTACTGCAGCAACGGCTGGAATCAACTGCTATGCAGTTTTCTCCCTACTAACCTCAAAAGACTTTGAAGATAAATTTCTGAAAGCAAAGAATCAGTTGAACACTTTTGTAAGAGCAGTTATGTATTTTTTGAGCAATGATCAATTGTACGTATCTACGTGCACAGCACATAATTGTGAATGTGGTAGAAACCTAACAGATTTACTAAGAAAAATTGTTATTACATGCGGAAATTATTTTCTAAATAACTATATAAAAGGAGTTACTGAAAAGAATGCTGGAACATGTGCTCCAAAGAGAAAACTGAATACATTGACTCAGAAATGATAATATGCACCTATGTTTCATGACTTGAGCGTAATTTAACTGAAGGAAAAAAAAAGTCCTTTTAAGGACTACATCAATTTTTTCAAGAAGGAATAACAGTCGTTGCTTTTTCTCTCCGAACTATATTTATTTCCGATGCTATTTAACTTTCTTCTAATTTTCGGATTTCCCTGTATAAATTTTAGTACCGCGTAAATCAGAAGGAACTCTTGCAATATCAATGGCTAAGCGAGCGTAACTTTGTTTACGCAGTTCATGTAAGCATATTTTCTCATCAACGCCCTTTTCCATACCGATAATTTTAGCAATATACTGAAACTGGGCATACTGCTGCCTATTATTCCTTATTTACGCTCTACTTTATGATTTTTTTAACTTGCCATTTTGTTTGCCTTAGAAGTTCAAGTTAATATATATTTTTTTAAGTCGGCAACAAAATAACGTTCTTTGAATAAAAAACTAGGCGTAAGAACAGATCAGAATTTTGAGTTTACTTGCTTTAATATAAAAACCGGTTTGTTTGTTTTTCACATGTGTTTAGTAAGATGTTTCAAATCTTATTCTTTCAGTATTAAAAAATAACACTGAAACGTTTTCAATACCTGTCAGTTACATTAAACTTGTACGAGAAATTAGACTACAGTATCAATCAGAAAATCCATGATCAGCGATACCTCTGTTTAAATCCTCTCGTCATTGTAAATTGTTTCAAGCATTTGGTTCATTGCGTAGTTCAACAGAACTACAACGGAAGGGAGATCCATGGGCCTACTAGCTCCGCTGCGAAAACGGCGTGTGTCACGTGATTCCTGGCTTTTTATGTATAGAAGGCTTTGGTTGAGCAGAATTTAGGCATGTCGTGAATAAATATACAAAAAATCGCAACTTTCCTCAGTCGATGCAACCTAACTTCTTATTAAGCATGTAGTAGTGTTCTTTGGCTTTAAGAATATAAATATACGTGAAAAGTCAGTTTACCTAAAGCATCAACATTACGTGAAGCTCGATTAACTATCGTAACTGGTTAGTTTTAACTGAAACCCTGGAAAACTTAACACAGAAATCTCACTTCAAAAAAACGTCAAGAGATGTACTCACAAGCTTTACTTTTACTCAGGTCAGCAAGGACAATAGTACCTTCAACAGTAATGAAGCACAACTTTCAATACACGCGCTTCAGTCAAGCTCAAATAACATCAGTCCCTGAGCATATAACATCGTGTGACGTATATTCTAAATTAACTTTCCTTTTTAGTTTCTTTCCCTGTGTAAATCTTGAGTTTGTTCTCAGTTATACTTCACACTTAACGTGATATCTTTTCTCTCCAACGAATACTGTTGGCAACACAATTGAGGTTGAATGAACGTGACGTATGCCTGTTATGAGATAAGAACCAGAGATATAAACTACGAAACAAGAGTTGCTCGGGTGGAGTGTGGAGTGTGGAGCGTTGAATGTGGTTGATACTGATTTGTTATGTAAACTGTGAAGTGCTATGATGTATTAGTGAAAACATCTGGAATAAAGCCAATTTCCGTAAGTTTGACTTTTGTTTAAATGTTCCGTCTGGCCGTTAAGGTTTAATTTAGGAACTATTTCATCGTATGGAGATGTTTTAAAATAACGCAAGAAGAGCGACAAAGATTTAGTACGAAAAGATATTACGTTATAATCGACCATCGCATACCAACTCTCTTTTCAAATCAGTTACAAGATTTGGCAGAATTCAACAAACTTTGAGTTACCCAATACTTCTAACGAAAGACAGCAGAATACTTCTAACGAAAGACAGCAGAATACTTCTAACGAAAGACAGCAGAATACTTCCAACGAAAGATAGCCCTCAACATACATCGTAAACCTCGTTCTCATCCCTGTTTTTCAAGTTTGTCATTCAAACTCCGACCTCAATGAAGTCGCCACAGAACAATCGGTCGAGAGAAAAAACGTAAACGTTAAGATTGGAAAGTTCCTAAGGAGAACGAACTAAAATTTACAGAGGGTGAGTCGAACGTTTTGGCAATATTTGCATAAACGCATGTGCTGCGGCGGGTATGTCACGTGTTTAAACTAGTTGAAGCCGCGCACTGCAGTCAGTCGAAAGGGATATAAAGTAGTAGTCGTTGGTGTGAACAGCATTGCATGTCGTCGTTCTGTCTGTGGTTGGGACGCCTAAAAGACGAACAGCCACAACCGGCTAATCAGGCAACTTTTGCTTTACGAGTTTGAACTCGGCCATAAACGCTGCTCAAGCAACACGAAACATTTGTCATGCGAAAAGGGAAGGATCCGTGGACCACAACACCGCAACCAGTGGTTCAAGAAATTTCGCTAAGGTGACATAAACCTATACGATGAGCCAAGGTCAGGTAGGCTGCGAGCCGTGGATTCGGAGGCCGTGCGCCAGGCCGTAGAGGCAAATCCGACAACCACCACTCGGAGATTATCATGCGAGCTGGGCATATCGCAGATCACTGTGGTTCGTCAACTTCAGGACTTCGACAAGGTCTACAGACGCTGCCGCATCGTCCCTCATGAACTGACACCAGCTGAAGCAAACTGCTGAGTCGAACTGTGCACGAAACTCCCAGAAAAACCCGTGCGATGTAGATTTCATCAAGGGAATTGTTACGTGCGATGAAAAGTGGGTCTATTTTCGTAATCCTAACACACAACGGTTGTGCTTGAGTCCAAGCCAGCTTCCTGAACCTGTTGCCAAACGTGGGTACTTCGAGCACAAGGTGATGCTCTGCGTCTGGTGGAATCTCGAGGGGATAATCCATTACGAATTTGCTCCAGACGGTCAGACCATCAAAGCCCACCTCTACTCTGAACAGATGGAGCGGGTGTGTGCCGTTTTGGAGAAGTACCCGGCACTGGTAAACAGAAAGCGCGCTCTCCTGCAGCAAGACAACGCTTGGCCTCATACCGCGCGAACGACCCGGGTAAAACACCAGGAACTTGAGAGCATCGAACTAATGCCACACTCAGCATATAGTCCGGATCTTGCCCCGTAGGATTATTACTTCTTCCGGTCTATGGCTCACTTCCTTCGCGGGTGGTACTTCAACAACCAGGAGGAGGTGGCAGCTGGAGTGAAGGAGTTCTTCGCCTCGAAGGACAAGAACTGGTACCGCCATGGAATCGAGAACTGGCAGACAGATGTCTATAATAACGGTGCAACACGATGGCCATTACTTTGAATGCTAGTCAGTTTTCGTCGTAAAGGTACGCATGAAGACAAAGTGATCCAAATATTACAAAACTTTCGACTCAACCTCTGTGCATATATACAGAAACTAAAAAGGAAGGTTAAACTAGAAATTACGTTACAAGCAATAATAAAATGGAAGCTCCACTGTAGGCATTCTATGATAAAATGGATATAAACAAACCCTTTTTGGTCCGAAACCACCGAACTTCCTTCCCATTATGCAATGCGAGGTGAATAAAGTCCTCTTCAACATGTGGAAATTCATGTTGTTGTTTTTTTTGGTTTTTTTTATTGGAGGTTTAACGACCCCGGTGAGCAATTCAATGGGCTATAAGCAGTCGCCCGTCCCTATATTTAGGACCACTGGTTCCAGGGAAGGGAGAGAACCAGCGCCGTAAAACAAACACAACATCCATGCCTCACCGGGATTCGAACCCGGACCTTTTTTGGACGGAAGATCAGAGGTCATTGCTTAGACCAATGCGCCACCGGGACTGCGAAATCCATGTTTACTTGCACGCAGTCAGACACGAACTATTTCAACGGGGGCGACTAGTAAACGGAGCGAGCTTACAGGACAATTGTAAAGTTCAACTGCGGATGGCGGCACTTCGATTTCAAAATGCATATGATTATCTGAGCAGTAGCCTTTGCTGTTTCTCGCAGGTAGTGTTCCATGGGCGCTCCTAGCTTTGTTTCCAGGAGAGAGCGAATGGAAATTGCCACCCCGGTGGCCGAATGGTCTAGAGTTCTGGCTTTGGATCACTTGTTCGAATCTAGGATGAAGCTTAGGTGTTGTGCTTGCTTTGAATCATTCTTTCGATATAGACATTGTCCGAGTCCCGATGATGAAGCCTGGGTGTTTTGCTTGTCTTAAGGCGCTATCGCTGGCTCTGGCCCTAAATTTGGAACACGACAGTTTATAAATCACAGCGTTGTCGTGGTCTTCAAAACTCCAAACAAATAAATGGAAGTTAAGAATGCAAACAATCGTATGAAAATTTATCTGTTATCTAATCGATTTACCACACGGGCATACACGATAGAAAATTTTAATTGAATACCAGAAGGAGCAAAACTGTGTAGAAGAGATGCATAGGTGAAATTAGGCTCATGTTGGAATAATAAGGAAACTTTTATTTCACTGTATGTGTTTTGAATTTTACTCCTTTTGGAAACTATTCCTTGCACAACAAGACATCAACGATAAATAAATAAATCAACCATAATTAGGAAATAACCTCAAGAGAGAATTCTGATACAGACTTGGGTAGACGTGCTTCCACCAATGAATGCAGTAAAAATGGCTGCTGGGGATCGTGATATTATACAAGTATGTTTCAGTTCATCTGCTTTCATATTTTTTTTACTGAAAGTTCGGCAGTATTCTATTGTAAATTCCCTCTCTGTTTTCCAAAAGTTTTTAGCTGAGTCGGTGAGCTGAGGCACTAGCTTCTGACACATTAGTCCCGAGATGCACCTGGGTTAGAGTCCTGGTTGAGTTATGGATGGTGTGTCTATCTTATGGCTCTGACTCTGTCCATTCCCTGGAACTAGTGGCCCGAAATTTGGAATGGGCGACAGCTCATAGTCCTAACAGTTGCTCGTGGTGGTCGTTAAATCCAGAAACAAACAAATATGTTTTTTCGCTTGCACAAAAAATGCAACAGTACAATTTTTTATCAGCACAATTTTTAAAGGTAAAATCTGTATAGCATTTGCAAGGAAGGAATTTCAATGGTTCACTCCGGCTTTAAAGCAAGGGCAAGTACTCATTTTACCCCTCCCCCTCCATGTGTGAGCCTATTCCAAATCTCAGAAAAAGATTCTTACAGCCAAGTTAAATCAGGGTTTGAGTTCTTGAGTTGATCCTTAGATGAGAAAACCTGAAGCGAAGAAAGGTGCTGCGCATGGTGCATGTGGATATAGGTTGAACTGCACCGGTGCTGTACTAGTGAGTGAGCTGGATGACTGTTGCACGTCGTTGCTGAGATACCACTCATAACACCCGACGCTCTCATCTAGAACCAACATTGCATGGCTGACCAATGTGAGCCCTTCTGCTGAATGTCTGTGCATGGTTAATCCAGTTCTGGTACACCCTTGTTACAGTAGTTCGGAAGTAGCCACCAAGTAGCGCTGACAAATGTGAGCACTTCTGCTGGATGTCTCGACACGGTTAATCCAGTCCTGGTGCATACTTGATACAAAAGTACGGGAGCAGCCAACAAGTGGCGCTGACCAATGTGAGCACTTTTGTTGGATGTCAGTGCATGGTTGATCTAGTCCTGGTACACCCTTGATACAGTAGTACGGGAGCAGCCAACAAGTGGCGCTGACCAATGTGTGCCCTTCTGCTGTATGTCTGGGCATGGTTGATCCAGTCCTGGTACACCCTTGATACATTAATAGAGGAGCAGCCAACAAGTGGCGCTGGCCAATGTTAGCCCTTTTGCTGGATGTCTGTGCATGGTTAATCCAGTCCTGGTACACCCTTGATACCGTAGTACAGGAGCAGCCAACAAGTGGTGCTGACCAATGTGAGCCCTTTTGCTGGATGTCTGTGCATGGTTAATCCAGTCCTGGTACACCCTTGATACTGTACTACTGGAGCAGCCAACAAGTGGCGCTGACCAATGTGAGCTCTTCTGCTGGATGTCTCGACATGGTCAATCCAGTGCTGGTACGCATACTTGATACAAAAGTACGGGAGCAGCCAACAAGTGGCGCTGACCAATGTGAGCACTTTTGTTGGATGTCAGTGCATGGTTGATCTAGTCCTGGTACACCCTTGATACAGTAGTACGGGAGCAGCCAACAAGTGGCGCTGACCAATGTGTGCCCTTCTGCTGTATGTCTGGGCATGGTTGATCCAGTCCTGGTACACCCTTGATACATTAATAGAGGAGCAGCCAACAAGTGGCGCTGGCCAATGTTAGCCCTTTTGCTGGATGTCTGTGCATGGTTAATCCAGTCCTGGTACACCCTTGATACCGTAGTACAGGAGCAGCCAACAAGTGGTGCTGACCAATGTGAGCCCTTTTGCTGGATGTCTGTGCATGGTTAATCCAGTCCTGGTACACCCTTGATACTGTACTACTGGAAGCAGCCAACAAGTGGCGCCGACCAATGTGAGCTCTTCTGCTGGATGTCTAGGCATGGTCAATCCAGTGCTAGTACGCCTTTGATACAGTAGTACGGGAGCAGCCAACAAGTGGCGCTGACCAATGTGAGCCCTTTTGCTGGATGTCTGTGCAGGGTTAATCCAGTCCAGGTACGCCTTTAATACAGTAGTACGGGAGCAACCAACAAGTGGCGCTGACCAATTTTAGCCTTCTGCTGGATGTCTGTGCACGGTTAATCCAGTCCTGGTACACCCTTGATACAGTAGTACGGGAGCAGCCAACAAGTGGCGCTGTTTCCGAAATACTGGCACATGCCCTTCTGCTGAAGTAAAATTGCCTTACGTCGCCCCGGTTCCACATTCCTGGTACACCCGTTTTCTGATTACTGTAAAGAGAAAAGGTGTGCAGACAACATAGTTGGCACTGACGTTGAATCACGTGGTACTTTGTTATTGCTCCTGGATGTAAAACTGTGCATTTCTAACTCAAAGCTAGCTCACTGGTATACACCACATACTGTACTGGTGCGAAGCAGCCAAAAGTGGCGCTGACCAATGTGACGGCTTTACGTGCTGGTAATTCCGTCTGCAAGAACAGGGGATTTTGGATTTGAAACTGCGCTGCAAAAGTAAAGTTTGTCTTATTTCAGCCTAGTTATAGTTTCAGTAGTACGGGAGACAAGTTAGCCAACAAGTGGTATAAGGCGCTGACCTGTGATCATTCGTCCGTAAGGGGTCCGGGTTCGAATCCCGGTGAGGCATGGATGTTGTGTTTGTCTTACGGCACTGGCTCTCTCCCTTCCCTGGAACCAGTGACCCTAAATTAGGGACGGGCGACTGCTTATAGCCCATTGAGTTGCTCACGGTGGTCGTTAAACCTCCAATTAAAAAAAAAGTTATTTCGTTGTTTGTCTAGAACTACTCTACTTACAGATATTTAGCTTTATACTAGTGCTTAGAACTGTGATGAATTTATAGGGAACCAAGGCCAGGTTTTGAAGGAGCATAAAGTAAATGAAGGGAAACATAAAGAAGACTTTCGTAGTCTGCTTCTTTTCTTGGCGCATGACGCGAAGAGCCACTATAGGTTTTACAGAGAAGGTTAAAGGGCAAACCGCAGCCGTCAATCTCTTTTATTTTCTTGGAAATGTTATATGAGTAAAGTACCGTGGATCACACGTAGAATTCATGATGCACTTTTCCTGATTGCCTCTGCCGAAAGCAATCGATGACTTCTACTCGACACTATTCACAGCTGGCAGGCTGAAGCATGCCCTTAGGATTTACAGAATTTCTCAATCCAATAACATGCCTGAAACCATAACTCCTTTTCCTATTGGATTCTCAGTCTTGTCTTCTTTGAAGTAATCGGAGGGAATGAGATGTTTATTGTTGTTAAAAATGATCTTTCTTGGTGCAATTCTTTTCTTGACTCATAAATTTAGCTTTCGAAAGAAGCAGCGACGATCTAAATTCCGCTGGGAAACTTTACACAGGAAGATTACGAATGAATACAATGATTTAAAACTGTGCATCTGTATGGTGTTGTTCATGCTCATTTTTCCCCAGGCCAGAACAAAACCATCCTTTTTCTGATGCGTGTGTGTGCGAAAAGTTCCCATATTATCTTTACATGTAAAAAATACTTTTTTATGTGTAGTTAATTCATGGGTTTTATTACTTTTTTGTTACACACTCATCTCAATTTAATTGAAGTACGGAACTTGAAAAATATCAAAATGAAGCGAGTAAATATATACAATAAAATAATAAGATAAACTACACGGATGTGCCATTGCATTATGACCACATACCTAATAAGCTGTCGGTGGCTCTTGTCGGACCCCCTTTAGCCCGTGAAACAGCGGTCACTCGGCGAATCATCGATTCGATGAGGTGGCGATAGGTAACTTGGGGTATCTGGTACCATAATGTCTACAGCATGTCATCCAGTTCCCGTACATTTCGGGGTGGTGGTGATTTAGCGCGAAACGGTTTTCCAAGTCGAACCACAAATGTTCGATTGGATTCATGTCAGGTGAAATTGGAGGCCAGGGCATTAACAGACAGTCACCATCATGTTCCTCGAACCACTCCTCGACGATTTGGACTGTGTGGCATGGCGCATTATCCTGTTAGTAATGACCATCACCAGCAAGGAACACAGTTGCCATGAATGGGTGAATTTGGTCCGCAACGATGTTCAGATACCTGACACCTGTCAGGGATTGTGCTATTGGGATAATGGGGCCTAAAGTGTCCCAAGAAAACATCGCCCAAAGCATAACCCTGCCGCCTTCGCCCTGTTTCCACCCAACAGTGCATCCACGTGCCATAGCCTCCGTTGGTAATCGGCGTATCCGCGCTCGGCCGTCTACGTGATGCACCAGGAATCTTGATTCGTCAGCCCAGGCCACTTTCTTCCAATCATCCTGGGTCCAATCTCGATTATCTTGAGCTCATTTCATGCGTTGTTGGCGATGACGTGCAATGAGCATGGTGACCGGGTTGGGTCTTCGGCTAGGCAGACCCATGCGCAGAAGGCTGCGATGAGCTGTGTGCTGTGACACATTGCCCTTATCACCACTGTTGTGCTTGCGGGTGATTTGTCGCACTGCGGCCCTGCGGTCGCTGTGAACAATGCGTGACAGTCTCCGCTCTCCTCTGGCATCAATGAGCTGCAGACTACACATGGCTGGACAACGGTTTGTCATTAGCCCATATGTGCATCCTTTTTTATACGTACTCACTCTAGCGGCACGTGAACAACCAACAAGCGCGCCATTTCCGTGATCGTAGTTCCGAAGTGCCGTGCCATCACAATTTGTCCTTTATCAAACTCTGATAAATCGGCAGCTTTTCTCATTCTGACTCCGAACACTCTACTAGCCGAAAGCTGCTCCTCGAGTGGTATATATACTGCTCTGTGAACTTCACCTGCGCGACCGTTCGGTCTCCAGGCGCTCTCATTTCTCTAGGCTGGGGGTGGTCATAATGGAATGGCTCATCGTGTATACTTATTCAATGCAGGATTTGATGTCAGATGAGAATCGGTGACAAATAATATTTTTTGTGACTGAAACGTCAGACGACAGTAGAAGGTAACTGATCTTGTATTCTGTGTCATTCAGATGACAGTTGAAGACAATTAATATTTTGTGCGATTAGATGACAATTGATGATAACTAATGTTTTTTGCAAATTTTATATCATGACGGAACAGTACACAATATTTAATCTTCTAATCCATTGTGGTCATTTTCGTAAATTTTTCGTTTCATATTAAAATTTTGTTGGCAAATGACTTTCAATCATAAGAAGATAAACTATTTCTACAATAAAATATTTAATACACTGTAACTAGCCTATAGCCCGTCCTAGGTCGGTTGTTTTTAAGCTTTAAATAAATATTAATATATAGGGGATGTTTGCCGTTTCAAGACGGTGAATTTTTTAATTGAGGCAGATAAAAAATAAATCAAATGCACTCCGGAAATATACTAAAAACTTATATAGTAAGAGCTTATTCATGTTAGAACTGAAAATTACATGCTGTTTATTTCCATTTTTCAAAAGACCTCGCGGTAAATAAACATTATGTGTGAAATATTTGTTCTTTAGCAATTTTCCTTGTAGTCCAGTTGTTTTAGTGTATAAACTTACCTTAATAACTTTTACTTTGATCTTTCGCGTTAAATTATACTTTTTCTCCGGCTCACATGTTATTCCGTTTACGATTTCTTTTAGACTGTTCTATTCGAAGGTTAGTTTGAAACTTCATACCGAAGCTTTTTCTACAAAATAATGCGACATCTGGCATTACAAACCGGAAGTATCAAAATTATCGACAATGTGCTGTTGGGGCGACATCTGTTTTTAGATGAAATTTTGCTCACTTCGACATCGCAAGATTTCAGTGTTTATTGTAAGTTAGCGCGCTTAGATAGATCTATATTTTGCAAAATGAATAATATAATCAGCACTAAACTTGGAAAATTAGTTAAATTAAAAAAGTTACAGATAATTCAAGCGTACAAATTAATTTTCGAATTGTGTTAAATTAAATTAATATACAAACGCAACTTACCGAGATATTAAGGTTTTAATTCGAATTTTGTAGATCGGATAAATAGAACTCGAATCATTGATAATCCAAGGTTTTTAAATTAGCACGGGATCACCTTGACATCACAATGTGATCGCGTGCAAACTCAACTTGCTGTGATGTTAAGAATTCAATTCGAATTTTGCAGATCGAAAAAATAGAACTCGAGTCAATATAAACATAAATCAAGCTGTTCTGTCCATGTAATGTAACCACAGAAATTTGAAAATTTGATCGTCCTGGAGCGATCATATTTTCAAATTTCTGTGGTTACGTTACATGGAAAAAACAGTTTGATTTAGGTCTATATTAATTATTCCATGTGTTTCCAACTTGATACAGAACTCGAGTCATTAATAATCCAACATTTTTAAATTAGCACGCGATCACCTTGGCATCTAAAAGTGATCGCGTGCTATTATATAGAACTCAATCATTTTGACATCGCGAGAGCACACACGAATTGATCGATAAGTGATGGCGCAAGAATGTAGACGTTGCTGTGACGTCAAGCGTTCCAGAGAGACAGACGGATCTGTGTGTTTATATTATTAATAATGCTTAACTATCACGATGAGTTTACTCATCAGGTTAGTCATGGTTTGACTCCTCACTAGAAATGTAAGCACTATCACCCTCAAATTGTTCGTTAGCGCCAAGCACCATGGGACTCTCCACCGTGCGGCGTAGTAAGAGCATCATGTGACGAAGGGTAAAAGGTCACGTTATCATACTGACCAAAACAGCTTTTGAGAAATTTGAGTCATCCGATTTTTATTCTAAAGCACTACTATCCGTCTGGCCACCCGCGAAACGAAATTCTGTGGCCCGAAAATGAAGAATAAACCAAATTTCATCTCTGACTGACAAGAGATGGAATCAAATCTGAAATGTTACATTGGAGTTTTCGTAATTGGTAACACGCAGTATTTGAATGCGCTAAATATTGCCCTGCAAGGGAAAGACAAAAATATCTGTAATCTTTGCAGTCATTTAGCTGATTTTCGTAACAATCTGCCATAGCTAAAATCAAATCTAAAACGGAACACTTGGATTCACTTCGGATCGTGCAAGGAGCTTTCTGGTAAAATGACAATACTTGGTGAAACTATTGATTTTAAAGTATTTGTTCCTCAGATAGACACTTTTATTAAGAATTTTTGATGACAGGTATAAATAATTTGATGAACTCATGGGTTTGTACTTTCAACAGTTGAGCAAACTGTTGAAAGCACAAAACCATTTATCAAATGGAATTATATGAACTTCATGCAGAATAAATTTTTAGAATTCGATCTGAGACTGGAGAAGAATTGTTTTAACTTTTTCCACTCAGAAATACCCAAAAATAAGAGATTAGGGATTAAAAGTTATTTCAACGTTTAGAAGTGCTTACATATGCGAGAGGGCATTTTCTGACATGAAACACATAAAGTAAAAACATAGGAATGGTATGGATGACTACTTTTGAACAATTACTTCGACTTTCAACGAGAAGAATCCCCTCATATTTTAAACTACCCTACGCAACAGCTACCTGCTACTGAGCAGAACAGCTCTTCTGCTCTGAGCCCTCATTAGCAGATAGCTAAGTCTTGGCTGTATTAATAAAAGATATAGATTTTTTATTTCTGATAAATTACCAACAGATCACAGTGCCCCTTCCAGGGCGGGATGTAGGCCTTAATGGGCTCCTAGGCTAAGACATCTCAGTGGGCTACCAAGGCTAAGACATCTCAGTGGGCTACGAAGGCTAAGACATCGCAGTAGGTTACCAAGGCTAAGACATCTCAGTGGGCTACCAAGGCTAAGACATATCAGTGGGCTACGAAGGCTAAGACATCTCAGTGGGCTACGAAGGCTAAGACATCTCAGTAGGTTACCAAGGCTAAGACATCTCAGTGGGCCACCAAGGCTAAGACATCTCAGTGGGCTACCAAGGCTAAGACATATCAGTGGGCTATCAAGACTAAGACATATCAGTGGGCTACCAAGGCTAAGACATATCAGTGGGCTACCAAGGCTAAGACATATCAGTGGGCTACCAAGGCTAAGACATCTCAGTAGGCTACCAAGGCTAAGACATCTCAGTGGGCTACGAAGGCTAAGACATATCAGTGGGCTACGAAGGCTAAGACATCTCAGTAGGCTACCAAGGCAAAAACATCTCAGTGGGCTACGAAGGCTTAGACATCTCAGTAGGATTCCAAGGCTAAGACATCTCAGTGTGCTACGAAGGCTAAGACATCTCAGTAGGCTACCTAGGCTAAGACATCTCAGTGGGCTACGAAGGCTAAGACATCTCAGTAGGCTACCAAGGCTAAGACATCTCAGTGGGCTACGAAGGCTAAGACATCTCAGTAGGCTACCAAGGCTAAGACATCTCAGTGGGCTACGACATCTCAGTAGGCTACGAAGGCTAAGACATCTCAATGGACTACCAAGGCTAAGACATCTCAGTGGGCTACGAAGGCTAAGACATCTCAGTGGGCTACGAAGGCTAAGACATCTCAGTAGGCTACCAAGGCAAAAACATCTCAGTGGGCTACGAAGGCTAAGACATCTCAGTAGGATTCCAAGGCTAAGACATCTCAGTGTGCTACGAAGGCTAAGACATCTCAGTGGGCTACCAGGGCTAAGACATCTCAGTGGGCTACCAAGGCTAAGACATCTCAGTGAGCCCCCAAAGAACTTATGATGGACAATCATTATTGAAGTCTGTTAAAAAATGAAACTCCAGCAATATGCTTGTGATACATACGTGTGTAGTGCATTCTTCAAAATAATAAATTACCTGCAGAGTTTTCATAAAAAGGCACTGTATTTTTCACTGTTCTCATAAGAACATGAGTTAAGAGCTTAAGATTCCTAGATTTTGTCTTGAAATTTTTAATAATTTTGCATTGTATGCTTTCTTTTCTTGGTGTACCATTTTGTTATGCAATGTGAAGTCACAATGCATTTCGCCCATTAACGGTTCCAAGTGCAAACAGGGAGGTGTGGGTGGTGAAAAAGCTGAAACTGTCTCGCCCACGGCCCCGCTGTACACAGCGACAGGGAACGTTTACCCTTAGTGAGTCACTGCCTTGAAATCTGTTCGTCATCTAGCCACTGTTTATTGTCAAGTGGAGATCATACGAGACAAAACTAAAACTATTTTACTTCCTCTTTATATAAAAATGTAAGCTTTGTATTCTCTGCGGTGTGGCAGCATGCTTCTTGGGTCCTTGGTAATGGTGGGCCCTTAGGCTATAGCCCTGCTAGACCCCCGCTTAATGCGTCTCTTCATCTAATTTGAACACACCCTCACCGTGAGATTATAACTAGGCATTGTTTCAATCCAAGCGTTGTCCTCCTACATGGTGAAAGTGTATCCTAATGCACTGACAGGAGGTTTTCATGTTGGAAGGCCGCATTAAGTAAGTTAAAGGCCGCATTCAAGAAACTTCAATTAGATATACTTCGAAATGTACATTATTTTATAAAAATCTTACTATGTACTGACTTACTTCAAAAAATGAAACAAAATGTTAATTCTAAAGATAAATAATCTTTTAATGACTTTGTTGTGACTGACCTTTTTTTTTTTTTTTTTTTTTTTTTTGGAAAGCATTTGAATATTTCGTTCCAACATGGAGGTCCGCAGTTTCAGCTGATCCTCTAGTTGGGTATCCGTCATTTGTGACCTTAAGGGTGTCTTGATTTGGGCTAGGTAGGAGAATGTAGATTCGTAGCAGTAAGTGGTTGAAAAGCAAGAAAGCAGTTGTGATTTTAAATCAAAGTGATTTTATTCAAAAAATGCTCAATGCCATTTCTAGTATCCCTCATGTAATAGTGGAACGAGACCCCACCAGGGCTACTGTTAGTGCTTTAAGCAGCCTTAAGAATTCTTCAGCTCCTCCGGACTCCTTTTCAAAAGCCTTCAATCCACCCCCCGGCTGCCATGTACCTGATTTATTTGGTAGATTAAAACTACACAAGGAAGGGTACCCTATTCGCCCTCTTGTGTTAGGTTACATTGCCCTCACCCGACCTTTGGAAAAAGCTTTGGCAAGTTATCTCACCAAATTTACTGTGAATTCTTTCTACTCAATAAAGAGCACCACACAAGCTATTAGTAAGTTAAAATTAACTCAGCCACTACCAATTTCCTATTTTTTGGCGTCCCTAGATGTATTTTCGTTATACACAAATGTACCTATGGAAGCTACATTTCAGTTGATTCAGGCTTTGCTCATTGATTCTAACATTTCTGCCAATGATATTGCTTTCATAATTAATGCTCTTCATCTCATTAAAAGGCGTTCATTAATTTCAGAACATTTTTTACCAACAAACCGACGGGACAGCCATGGGTTCACCTTTATCTGCAGTCTTAGCAGAAATTCTTCTTCAGCATATTGAAAATAAAGTCATACAAGAATTCCCACAAAAACCTAGTCTCTATATCCGTTACGTGGATGACATCTTGGTAATTTGGCCATATACCATAAATCAGTTACATCAGTTTGTCAACGCTATGTCTGCTCAATACCCCTCCATCAAACTCAAGATAGAACTTGAAAATAATTTTGTCTTACCTTATCTTGATTTTCAAATTACTCGTAACCCTTCTGACAATTCCCTGTCTTTTGCCATTTATCGAAAACCTACTGCCACACCCACTCTAATTCCGTACAATTCTGCTCACATTTTTCAACATAAAATTTCTGCTCTGCACTTCCTATTTAGAAGAGCATGTTCACATTCTTCTAGCCATTTCGCCAGAGCTCAAGAACTACAATGGATATCATCCCTTGCTAAAAACCATGGTTACCCGGACAACGTTGTTAAGGGGTGCACAATAAAGTACGGTTTGCTATGTCAACTGCTTTAATTAGTGAACAAGTGCCTAAAAGGTATGTTGGATCTGTTGATTTTAATCCACATATTGTAAAACTTCTTACCAACATATGTTCCCGTCATAAAATACAATTTGGAATACGATCATGCAATCTATGTACCATTATCCGCAACGATCGTGACAAAATTAACAAAGGGAAAAAATGGGGTGTGTATGTTATTCCTATGCTCGACACTATCTCTGGTGAACTAAATAATCATTATGTGGGTTCAACCAAAAGAAATTTGGATTTGAGATGAAATGAACACAGATATGATTTAAAAATGAATCACCAAAGCCCCTCTTTTGCAAGAACTGTAAGTGCTGGAAATTCCATCCCAGACTGGGACAACGCTAAGGTTATAAACACACCTAACTCTGTTTATTCCTTGTTATTTACAGAAAGCCTCTATATTTCGGCTTATAATACACGTTGCTGTAATGACTATTATCCTTGTGTTTTACCTGAACCCTGGAGCAATCTTGTTGGGAAGGACAACACAATAACAATTGTTTCTGTTAAGTAATTTTCATTGGCTAATTATGCTTTTTTTTACTGTCTTGTTATCTGGTATATCATGTGACATTGACATTACCTTTCCCATGATGCATCTACTCCACGTACTTAAGACCAGCATGTAACCACATGGTGAATTCACATCTGATGAAGGTGTCAATGTGACACCGAAAGTGCTCATGTGTTTTTTAAACTGTACATAGATTTCGTTTTTTAGCTGAATAAATACCATCGTGCAACAAGGCGGATTTCTTTTAATACTAGCAAGAAAGCAGTTTTCGTTCATGTTGCCGAAGGCGTTGGTATTCTATTGCATTTTTCTATATTTCATGTGGATCTTTCTTACATCAGATAAGGATTTTAAAATGTCATTTTCTGAGAGCTCAATCAATTCCATCTGTAGTTCTTTAGGAGCCATAGAACGAAATCATAAGCGTAGCAGACAGTGGCGGACTGGCGATTCATAAACGCCCCTGTAAACTAATTTGTGCTGCCCACTTTGGGGAAAAATTATCAAGGTATCGCATCCTTGTAAAAAAAAGCATGTCAGCATCACTGTTTACTTAGTAAACATCTTTTCAACACAAGTCTACAAATCACAGCATTTTTTTTTTTTTTTTGTACAGAGAAAATAATTACGTAACAGTTTTCCCATTTTCCTGGACCGCAGATTCCTAGTAACATTTATTGTAAGAACAAAATTACTTCAGTTTCTGAAAAGTAACAGACAAGATACGTCCTCTGAGAGACTGTCGAAGAATTTATTTCATTTTTTGCATCCTATTGCGATAAATTAATTCAGAATTTGTAGCAGTTTGTTTTCTTTTACAGAGAACGCAAATCGAAATATGCTTAAATTAATTTCTTTTTCAAGATTTACCTGTCATCAATAAAATATTTACAAAAAATACTCATGAAGAAAGTGAAACGTCTAGAACGGCAAGAATTTCAGTACAAATTTATAAAGTGAGAGGAATTAAAGGATGCGAAAATTATTTTTTATTAAATTACTTTCAAACGGGAAAAGGAATTTTTGCTGTATCTGAAGCAGACTCTCCAGAACCACAGTACAAGAATTCGTGTAACTCTAACTCTCAGTAAATCAGATGAAGATATCGTTAAAAAAAGCTTATACATGTAAAAAACGGCAACCAACAATTTTACCGTACGTGAACCTCAACGCATTTACGTACTCAATGAATTTCGAGTTTGTATCCCACACTACTGATAGCATATTTGGTTAGATTATATTGATCATTTAACTGCAAATGCATTTATTGCCAACAGAGAACTGAGGTAGAGGATATCAGCCCAAAGGGGCGGGGCCTAAATCTAAATCTGAAAGTCGAGAAAGGGGAAAGGGGGTGTATCAAGAACAGTGTTTGGCTCAACAGAATATTTGCTACGTAGGGTTTTTTTTTCAGAAGCCGTTTAAGCGGTAACCAAACTTCGCCGTTTCCGTATAAGTTGATTTTTTCAACAAAAATTGGAGTACTGTGAATACTCAAGGACGCTATTTGCGTCTATTGCGTATTCACAGTGTGGTGTATTTATAATTACGTTACCGTTGCTATATCCGCGCATGGAGTCATCGATTTTTAAACTCTTCCGAAAGTCCCGATTAGTGTTAGCGAGAGAAACTGCAAACCTCGATTTCTTGATATCCTGCAAAGAGAACAACGCCATACCGAAGTTTCTACAATTTAAGTCAGTACTGAATAACAACTGATTCCAGCGACGTAAAAATGAACTGCTCGAAAGAACACTGTCGCATATAGTGAGGGAAAAACGAATTCTGGTAATGAATCGCATTCTAGAACTTAATTCAGACATTACCAGGCGTTAGAGATGATAGCTCCACCCATTTTATTTGATATACTTCTCCGAAAATTCGGTATCCTAATTTCAAGGGAAGAAGATATCCTGAGTAAGAAACATCATGAAAAATTACAGCTTCTTCGATCAACCCAGATCCGAACCAATAACTATACAAAGTCCCCTTCATAAATGAATCGGCAGTAACAATGACGGAAGAACAAGTGAAAGTTTGGGAGCGGGGACCAAAATATTGTCCTCCATCGAAGCCCAGAATAAAACAATTAATATCGGAAGTAGAAAGCATAATTTCCCAAGTTCCAGAAGGAGATCGTGATATGACCAGATGTTTAACGATATCAAAATTAAAAGCCAATGTCGTGAATTTTAAAAGGAATAATATTGCGGAAGGGAACATTAAGAAAAGTAACTCTCAGAGTACGAAAATTTTACACAACCTGCGTAATGATCCTACAATATCGATTACCCTAATCGACAAGTCCAATCAGATTGCCATTATGAACAGGGCTGATTATATTAGTAAACCTAAAGAATTTTCAGATCAATCGGATTCAATTCTGCAGTCGAGGAAACCTCTACAAAGTTCAAGCTCTAGCCAGGAACAAAGATCTACCGGAGACTATTAAGATGTCAGCGAAGCTTCCTCCGGGCCCTACAATTCCACCACTCTTTAGACGACTAAAGAATCATAAACCTGGATCTGCCCTTCGACCTGTTGTAGCAAAGAACAAATCTCCTACGTACATATTAGAAAAATCACTAGCTAAATTCTTATCTGAATGGTTAAAAAACTCCGATTACGTAATCAAGTCAACAAAAGAAATTGTGGAGCGCGCAAGAAACTTGAATATACTTGATAGTGTGTGACGTGCCTGCCATGCAGGACGCACGCGACATAAAGACAGATAGCAGCGATAACGAACGTCCGTATAGCTCAATTGGTAGAGCGACTTATTCCGGAATGAGGAGCCCCGGCGTGGACAAAAATGACGGAGAAATTTACTTCGTTATAATGGCGCCCGAACTTTCAGGATGACCCAGCCGTTCAAGATCTCGCAATCATGTGATGTTCTTTCCACACCGCGAGATAGGAAAAATAAGGGAATCCCTTCTCCAGCGCTTCGAAAAATAAAAAAGAGTGATGTTGCATTCCACACACCAGATTGACTGGGAGTTCTCAAGTGCACGTTCTACAACGGATGGCTGCCTGCGACGATTCATGGTCACGGCTGACCCGTGGACCATGCCCCCGGCCCTCTTTCGGGGGGAAAGATGTGACGTGCCTGCCGTGCAGTAAACACACACACGACATAAAGGCAGATAGCAGCGATACGAACGTCCGCGTAGCTCAATTGGTAGAGCGACTTATTCCGGAATGAGGAGACCCGGGTTCGAGGATGACCGGACAAAAATGACGGAGAAATTTACTTCGTTATAAGTGATATAAAGGGAAGTTTCGACATAGTGTCTTTATATCCATCTATACCTATACCAGAGGCCGTTGCAAACCTAGAGGAAATAATCGACACCTTCCGTGAATTCACACCAACTCAAACAAAGAAAATTGACGGTGCCTTAAATTTGGTTACTAACCATAACTATTTCAAGTTGGATGAAAGCATCTACAAACAAACAAAAGGAGCACCGATGGGTTCACTTCTATCTTCAGGAAGCAGTACTTAGACCTCTAGAAGATTAGATCTTTCTAAATTGTATCAAGAAACCCCGAGTGTGGATCCGTTAAGCTGACGACATATTCTTCATATGGGAACACGGAGCAGATGAATTAAATAATTTCATGCACAAGATAAACAAACTACACAATACGATAAAGTTCACCATGGAGCTTGAAGCAGATGGAGCGTTGAATTATCTTGACGTCACGCTCAGAAGGAACAGAACTTCCAGCTTCGATTTTGACGTTTATTATTAACCGACCGCAGTACCGAACCTTGTTCCTCCTGAATCGCACTGCCCAAAAGAGTACAAACTTTCTGCGTTTAGAGAATGGCTCTATAAAGCATATAACGTATGCAAACCGTACTACCTAAATAATAAGGAAATTGATAATATTTATAGCAAAGGTCTAAAGGCTGGATATAAGAAAGATGACATAGACAGAATACATAGAACTGTAAGAAATCGTGTAATGCCAGCAATAACTAAATCCCCTAGTAAGACGGTGAGATTCACAGGATCCATCACATATGTTCCAGGCTTTACATATTGGTTAAAGAATTTATTACGTAAATACAACATATTGATAGCACTGAAGTCGCCGACTCCGTTATCACATATGATATCAAGTTGCAAGGATATACAGTGTGAGATAGAAAAGGCAGGTGTGTACGCTACACCGTTAGTATATCCTGACAACACGGAAAAGGTATATATCGGAATGACAAAGCGATTCTTGGACACCAGGTGTAAAGAGCACGTGCGAAGTGTCAGCCAGGACATGCAGAATACATCCCTCGCCAGAGAAGTCATGCGTTCCTCTCCCGCTCCTCAATGGAATAATATTAGAAGAATTGCCCCATACACGAATTTTAAAGAGACTGCCATCAGGGAAACAGTTGAAATCCTATCCAGCAAACTAGGGTGCAATGATATAGTTTCTACTGAACTACCAAGAGCTTGGCATGCGTTATTAAAAGATGGGAACACACTGCGACACACCGTATAATTGCGTGATGAAAATTCGTGTAATACGCTCGTGAAGTCACCCGCGTTATTTCAAAAATCATCTTTGTTCCTTACGTGTTCCAATTCGCTGCATTTTTATGTCTACCATTGCCTTGAGAAAGCCTCGCAGTGGAGTGCGAAAGCTTGGCGAATCTTTGTACTTACTGCGCCGCAAAAATAAACGGATTTAATACGCTATTTGCGTCTCTTTAGTATTCAGTGTCGTGTATTTTTAATTACGTCTATATGCTTATTTTTTGTCCAGTTCGCATATGGCTAACTGGCCCAGAATATGGCGGCCCACCGGGAATTCTCCCGGTATCCAGGCGGCCCAGTTCCAGAGATGGAAACGGGCCACGGGTCAACGGGTCGGCAATTTCCTGCGGGTCCAACGGGTGGGGTCAAGGTGTTCCTAACCCGATTTTGACCCGGTTTCATTCCCGTTTTGTTTTTGAAAAGAGAAACATATATTCCAAAGGAAAATGCGCGTTGTGGAATTCTGCAGTCGATACTGGTGCCCACGGAAGGAATAATAATTTGCCATGCAAAAATATTGTCGTCTCTTTCTTAAAGCAACGAAGATTTCCACCGACCGACGTCAGACACACCGATACCATATCGTAAAAAGATGCTTCCTTTACTTTACGTTATTTTCCAGGGCAAGGTACAGGTAAACGCCATTCGCCTGCTTCTCAGCTGATTCACTCTCTCCGCGCGAAGTTTCCTGTATGAATAAGCGTTACTTTTCACATCGCATCTTTTACGTTGAGCATTCGGAGGTTTTGTGACTGATGTGCTAACACCCGTTACCATGACTTGTCATGTCGATATTAACTCCTTATTTGTTAATATGGATGGATTTAATACTAAGGAGGTTGAGAAAGGCGTCGAGGCCAACAAACCACAAGGAGAAGAATGAATGCTGGAAATTGTTTCGTCTCATTAAGGAACCGGTGAATAATTCTGTGTTGTATAACGATGTAAATTTCTCCGTCATTTTTGTCCACGCCGGGGCTCGAACTCGGTCCCCTCATTCCGGATTAAGTCTCTCTACCAATTGAGCCACGCGGACGTTCGTTATCGCTGCAATCTGCCTATATGTTGTGTGCGTCCTGCTGGGCAGTCGCGTCACATCTCCCCCCCCCCCCGAAAGAGGGCTGGGGGCGTGGCCCACGGGTCAGCCGTGACCATGAATCGTCGCAGGCAGCTATCCGCTGTAGAACGCGCACTTGAGAACTCCCAGTCAATCTGGTGTGTGGAATGCAACATCGCACACATTTATTTTTCGAAGCGCTGAAGAAGGGATTCTCTTATTTTTCCTCTCTCGCGGTGTGGACAGAACATCACACCAATGCGAGATCTTGAACGGCCGGGTCATCCGGGAAGTTCGGGAGCCATTATAACGAAGTAAATTTCTCGTCATTTTTGTCCACGCTGGGGCTCGAACCCGGTCACCTCATTCCGGAATAAGTCGCTCTACCAATTGAACCACGCGGACGTTAGTTATCGCTGCTATCTGCCTTTATGTCGTGTGTGTCCTGCTGGGCAGGCACGTCACAGTTGTTTAGTCTTGCTTGTTGTTCAAAATGTGGAAAGTGTATAATTACGAAGAAAGATGTCGTCGGTGTAATAAAAAATTATGGAACCAAAAATCTAATGTACCATATGAAAGTATGCGCACCTCCATCAAAGCGTGGAAAGGGTGAACAATCTAAATACATTTAGAAAATGCATTTGTGCAATCGTAAATAATGATTCCCATTTGTAATATACTCCATGTTCACGGCCAGAGTCAGCCATTACTTCTGGATTACGCAAAATAGTGGCACTAAGAATGGTACTAAAATTTAGCAAGTAACCAAATTCTATTATTAAAAAAGGATTTCAGTTATTAAATGTCAAGCAGTTATTGGGATGAATATATATATATATATATATGGGATGTGGGATGTAAGGTCAGGTGATGCGTAACATCACAGCCTCTCCTTGACAAATGTCAACCCCGCCTTCTCGTGGTGCATCCTGTTCCCACAAAAGGGGCTCTGACGACCGCCCATAGCGGTATAACTATACCATCGGGATTAGAGGAAATTCTATCCCACACTCACCAACCCGCTTGGCCAGCGTGGTGAGTTATGGCCAAACCCCTCCAAAATGATTCCACAACTTAAATCTTGGCCCTCAGTCTCCGGCAGCTGGAATGTACCTGGCCAAGGCAGCGGCCAGTGCGACATGAAGGCAGAGGGTGCTAAGAATCCCCGGAGGAACGGACTAGGCTGCCATCTGATGCTGACCTTGGCTACTTACAATGGACGCTGCCTATCTTCTGATTCAAGGCTTCTTGATTTGGAAGAGGAACTACAAAGGATCAAGTGGGACATCGTAGGGCTAAGTGAGGTAAGGAGAAAAGGAGAAGATCTCATCGAACTGAAAAGTGGACATCTATTCTACTATCGTGGGACAGATACTGGCAGAACTAGTGGTGTTGGATTTATAATAAACAAGAAACTGAAGGATAAAGTTGTAGAAGTTGAAAGTTCCTCTGACAGAACTGCACGACTTGTTATCCAACTCTCGAAAAGATACCAGGCTCAGATTATTCAAACTTATGCACCCACCACAAGTCATCCTGAAGAAGAAATTGAAGAATTTTATGAGGAAATTTGTCGTCTAAATAATAAAGGTAAGCAGCACTTGAAAATAATTATGGAAGATTTCAATGCAAAAATAGGGCAACGGCAACAGAATGAAACTTCAGTAGGTAAATTCGGTCATGGCAACAGAAACCAGCGTGGAAATACTCTCGTTGAGTTTGCAGAGGCAGAAGGGTTTTTCATCTTGAACTCCTTCTTCAAGAAAAAGCCACACAGGAAATGGACATGGAGACATCCAAATGGGACGACAAGTGAAATTGATTTTATTATGTGTAACAAAAAATTCGTCATAGAAGACTGCAGTGTGCTAAACAAGTTCAACACAGGTAGTGACCATAGATTGGTGAGATGTAAGATGCACCTCAACACTAAACTTGAACGTGGCAAGCTCATAAGACAAACAAAATCTATTGACATAACCAACCTTAAAAAACACCATAATACCTTCAAGTTAGAACTGAAGAACAGGTTCTCTGCTTTAGAAGGCCTAACATCGGAAGAATTGGACATCTCTGAAGTTAACAGAAAAGTAACCAAAGCTCTTATGGAAACAGTAACAAAATTAGCTGGGTCTAAGAACAAGTTGCATGTGAACAAATTATCAGGAAAAACCAAAATGTTGATGCAAAAAAGAAGAGAGATAAGGACAACTAAAGAAGATGTGACTTCCAAAGTGGAATATATAGAGCTATGCAAGACAGTAAGAAAAAGTATCACTGAAGACGTAAGGAAATTCAACTGTGAACTAGTGAGGAAAGCAATTGAAAACAACCAAAGCCTAAAGATAGCAAAGGGACATCTCAGTAAGGGAAGAAAACAGATTATGGCACTGAGAAAAGAAGATAGTTCTGTAACAAGAAATAGAGGCGAAATTTTGACAAGAGTGAAAGATTTCTACTCCAAATTATATGAAAGGGATGATATATGCACTCCAGACATCATGAAAGATACCAGTACCAGAGTTCCTCCAGTCCTTCCAGCAGAAGTTGCACATGCAATCAAGAACATGAAGCGAGGAAAAGCTCCAGGAGAAGATGGAATTACTGTAGACATCATACAAGAAGCAAGTGGAGAAATCGAAACAGTACTCGCCCAAATTTTCACTCGATGCCTTAATGAAGGAAAGATTCCTAAGGATTGGAACACCGCTACAATGATCCTGCTACATAAGAAAGGTGACATTGAGGATCTCGGAAACTACAGACCTATCAGCCTCCTATCAGTAGTTTATAAAATCTTCACTAAAGTTCTTTCACATCGCTTGAAGGTAACACTGGACATGGCTCAACCGAGAGAACAAGCTGGATTCAGGAGTGGCTACAGCACAATAGATCATATCCACGTGCTGAGAGAACTAATTGAAAGAGCGAGGGAATATGAACTTCCATTGTGCATGGCTTTTATCGATTATGAAAAAGCCTTTGATTCGGTGAAACCATCAGCAGTTACAATGGCTCTGAAAACCTACGGTATTGAAGATGCATACATTAATATTATTAATAACATCTATGAAAATGCAAGTGCAAAGATTAGGCTGTTTGAAAATACAACACACGTAAAAATTGGAAAGGGAGTGAGACAAGGTGACACCATATCTCCGAAGCTCTTTAATGCCACATTGGAGGGTGTTTTTCAGTCGCTGAGCTGGGAAAACAAGGGGATAAAGATTAATGGAGATTATCTAATTCACCTTCGTTTTGCTGATGACGTAGTCATTTTTGCAACTACCCCATCAGAGCTTCAGAGTATGATCCAGGAACTTGCTGACAAGAGTAAAGAAGTGGGATTAAAAATGAACTTTCAGAAGACAAAAGTGATGTTCAATGCTTTTACAAGAAATGAAGATTTATCGATTGATGGAGAAAAACTGGAGATAACAGACACGTACGTTTATCTTGGACAGCAGATATCAAGTGAGGGTCACATTGATGAAGAAATTAATCGGCGTACAAAACTTGCCTGGAGAGCTTTAGGAAGAAACAGCATAATTTTCAAGAGCAATATGCCATTATGTCTTAAAAGAAAAGTGTTTGATCAATGCATCCTTCCAGTGCTTACGTATGGTGCAGAGACGTGGACCTTAACTAAAAAAGACATACAAAGGCTGCAGACAACTCAAAGAAGCATGGAGAGGTGCATGCTTGGTGTAACCAGGAGAGATAAGTAGAGGAACTCGTGGATCCGAAAAATGACAAGAGTGGAAGACATCATGATCAGAGTTAAATCCCTGAAATGGCAATGGGCTGGACATACTGCCAGAAGGACAGATCATCGATGGACAGCCGGAATTTTAGATTGGATTCCAAGGGACAGGAAAACACCCAGAAGAAGACCACATGGGAGATGGGTGGATGAAATTCGAAAGTATGCAGGGGTGACATGGAGGAGACTGGCACAAGACAGACCGTTGTGGGCGAAACTTGGGGAGACCTTCGTCCAGCAGTGGATTGATAATAGTTGACAATGATGATGATGATGATGGGATGTAAGGTCAGGTGATGCGTAACATCACAGCCTCTCCTTGACAAATGTCAACCCCGCCTTCTCGTGGTACATCCTGTTCCCACTAAAGGGGCTCTGACGACCGCCAATAGCGGTATAACTATACCATCGGGATTAGAGGAAATTCTATCCCACACTCACCAACCCGCTTGGCCAGCGTGGTGAGTTATGGCCAAACCCCTCCAAAATGATTCCACAACTTAAATCTTGGCCCTCAGTCTCCGGCAGCTGGAATGTACCTGGCCAAGGCAGCGGCCAGTGCGACATGAAGGCAGAGGGTGCTAAGAATCCCCGGAGGACCGGACTAGGCTGCCATCTGATGCTGACCTTGGCTACGTACAACGGACGCTCCCTATCTTCTGATTCAAGGCTTCTTGAATTGGAAGAGGAACTACAAAGGATCAAGTGGGACATCGTGGGGCTAAGTGAGGTAAGGAGAAAAGGAGAAGGTCTCATCGAACTGAAAAGTGGACATCTCTTCTACTATCGTGGAACAGATACTGGCAGAACTAGTGGTGTTGGATTTATAATAAACAAGAAACTGAAGGATAAAGTTGTAGAAGTTGAAAGTTCCTCTGACAGAGCTGCACGACTTGTTATCCAACTCTCGAAAAGATACCAGGCTCAGATTATTCAAACTTATGCACCCACCACAAGTCATCCTGAAGAAGAAATTGAAGAATTTTATGAGGAAATTTGTCATCTAAATAATATAGGTAAGCAGCACTTGAAAATAATTATGGGAGATTTCAATACAAAAATAGGGCAACGGCAACAGAATGAAACTTCAGTAGGTAAATTCGGTCGCGGCAACAGAAACCAGCGTGGAAATACTCTCGTTGAGTTTGCAGAGGCAGAAGGGTTTTTCATCTTGAACTCCTTCTTCAAGAAAAAGCCACACAGGAAATGGACATGGAGACATCCCAATGGGACGACAAGTGAAATTGATTTTATTATGTGTAACAAAAAAATTCGTCATAGAAGACTGCAGTGTGCTAAACAAGTTCAACACAGGTAGTGACCATAGATTGGTGAGATGTAAGATGCACCTCAACACCAAACTTGAACGTGGCAAGCTCATAAGACAAACAAAATCTATTGACATAACCAACCTTAAAAAACACCATAATACCTTCAAGTTGGAACTGAAGAACAGGTTCTCTGCTTTAGAAGGCCTAACATCGAAAGAAGTGGACATCTCTGAAGTTAACAGAAAAGTAACCAAAGCTCTTATGGAAACAGCAACAAAATTAGCTGGGTCTAAGAACAAGTTGCATGTAAACAAATTATCAGGAAAAACGAAAATGTTGATGCAAAAAAGAAGAGAGATGAGGACAACTAAAGAAGATGTGACTTCCAAAGTGGAATATATAGAGCTATGCAAGACAGTAAGAAAAAGTATCACTGAAGACGTAAGAAAATTCAACTGTGAACTAGTGAGGAAAGCAATTGAAAACAACCAAAGCCTAAAGATAGCAAAGGGACATCTCAGTAAGGGAAGAAAACAGATTATGGCACTGAGAAAAGAAGATGGTTCTGTAACAAGAAATAGAGGCGAAATTTTGACAAGAGTGAAAGATTTCTACTCCAAATTATATGAAAGGGATGATACATGCACTCCAGACATCATAAAAGATACCAGTACCAGAGTTCCTCCAGTCCTTCCAGCAGAAGTTGCACATGCAATCAAGAACATGAAGCGAGGAAAAGCTCCAGGAGAAGATGGAATTACTGTAGACATCATACAAGAAGCAAGTGGAGAAATTGAAACAGTACTCGCCCAAATTTTCACTCGATGCCTTAATGAAGGAAAGATTCCTGAGAATTGGAGCACCGCTACAATGATCCTGCTACATAAGAAAGGTGACATTGAGGATCTCGGAAACTACAGACCTATCAGCCTCCTATCAGTAGTTTATAAAATCTTCACTAAAGTTCTTTCACACCGCTTGAAGGTAACACTGGACATGGCTCTACCGAGAGAACAAGCTGGATTCAGAAGTGGCTACAGCACAATAGATCATATCCACGTACTGAGAGAACTAATTGAAAGAGCGAGGGAATATGAACTTCCATTGTGCATGGCTTTTATCGATTATGAAAAAGCCTTTGATTCGGTGAAACCATCAGCAGTTACAATGGCTCTGAAAACCTACGGTATTGAAGATGCATACATTAATATCATTAATAACATCTATGAAAATGCAAGTGCAAAGATTCGGCTGTTTGAAAATACAACACACATAAAAATTGGAAAGGGAGTGAGACCATATCTCCGAAGCTCTTTAATGCCACATTAGAGGGTGTTTTTCAGTCGCTGAGCTGGGAAAACAAAGGGATAAAGATTAATGGAGATTATCTAACCCACCTTCGTTTTGCTGATGACGTAGTCATTTTTGCAACTACCCCATCAGAGCTGCAGAGTATGATCCAGGAACTTGCTGACAAGAGTAAAGAAGTGGGATTAAAAATGAACTTTCAGAAGACAAAAGTGATGTTCAATGCTTTTACAAGAAATGAAGATTTATCGATTGATGGAGAAAAGCTGGAGATAACAGACACGTACGTTTATCTTGGACAGCAGATATCAAGTGAGAGTCACATTGATGAAGAAATTAATCGGCGTACAAAACTTGCCTGGAGAGCTTTTGGAAGAAACAGCATAATTTTCAAGAGCAATATGCCATTATGTCTTAAAAGAAAAGTGTTTGATCAATGCATCCTTCCAGTGCTTACGTATGGTGCAGAGACGTGGACCTTAACTAAAAGAGATATACAAAGACTGCAGACAACTCAAAGTAGCATGGAGAGGTGCATGCTTGGTGTAACTAGGAGAGATAAGAAGAGGAACTCGTGGATCCGAAAAATGACAAGAGTGGAAGACATCATGATCAGAGTTAAATCCCTGAAATGGCAATGGGCTGGACATACTGCCAGAAGGACAGATCATCGATGGACAGCCGAAATTTTAGATTGGATTCCAAGGGACAGGAAAAGACCCAGAAGAAGACCACATGGGAGATGGGTGGATGAAATTCGAAAGTATGCAGGGGTGACATGGAGGAGACTGGCACAAGACAGACCGTTGTGGAGGAAACTTGGGAGACCTTCGTCCAGCAGTGGATTGATAATGGTTGACAATGATGATGATGATGATATATATATATATATATATATATTACGTTTATATGTATATATGTATAAATTGAGTTTCGAATTTATAGCGCAAAGCAGATTTTTCCGGGTCAGTTACAGGTCCGGGTCCGAAATTTTTGACCCGTTTCCAACTCAGCCGAGTTCGCGCCTGGTAGCAGGTGTCAAAATAGCCCTTGTCAATTACTAATGTTTTAATTGTGGTCGTTAGTCGGGAAAAATTATTTCGTTGAATCTTCTCTTACTCTTTGCTATTTTAAGATTAAAGAAAAAATAATAAAAGACGAACAAAAACATATTAATAAAAATAAAAGGATTTGTTCTGCAAAATTTGGATTCACTCAAAAAGCCGCAGGTTCCCCACTCCTGCTTTGGACTCTTTCAGAAAGCAACGCCCCCATGTCACAAGGCCGCGCTGTACACTTTATATAAATGGATAAAGGATCAAGTCCAAGCATTAAGTGTGCTCCCCTGAACGCCACCCCATTTCTCGCCACTTCGTTGAACTTCGGAATGTCATTCTCTTCATCTGGTACAGAATACCTGAGACCACTTTCCACGGTCTAATGCAGTTGAGGTCTGTCCGTCTGTGCAGACCGTATCTCCGCAACTAACTTATTATTCCGATTTGAAAAATTCCTTTTGCATTGGGAAGCCCGAAATGTGGGAACGACGATCCTTGCTTTATGCACTTATTCCGATGCATAACTTCGCCGTCAGAGGGCGTAAATGCAGATACTATTGAATTCAAAATGCATTTTATTCCATATAATTACTTCAAAATATCCAATTGAAAAAAATTCTTCGTTTTCTTCAATGCCATTTATGACGAAGACTACTTTAGGTTGAGTTTTTTGCATGTAATGCACAGTTTTTCCGCTGGGGATATAAAGGAAAATTGTAATTTTCCCAGAATCTCTGAATTTGAAATACAGACCGATTTCAAAAGTCGTTTTTGAGTCGTATAAAGTTTATGACAGTAAAGGGTTTACATTCAATTTCTAATTCTTGGTAAAGAACTGTTTCACCGCTATGCGGAGCGTTTGTTTCCTATGTATTGGGTTGATGTAGAAGTTCAGTCGGTTTTTTTACCGCATTACAGGAATGTGTTACATCAGAAAGGAAAACTGAATGAATGAACTATGTGTTCTTCCCCATTGTTTATGATTGGTGTCCCAACGTCTGGATAGGTAGGTCTGCAATGCCATTCTGGAAAAAAACGTGCAGGTTTTGCTGCGAAGAAATCATCAAGGAAATTCTGGAGATCAAAATCATTGTTGAACGTTCTGCCACGGAGGGAATTCGACAGAGATCGGAACAGGTGATAGAGTGAAGCGGCAACATCTAGAGAATAGGCCGGATGTGGAAGGATCTCCCATTTCATGTCCTGAATGGCCAATTTGGTCATGTTTGCACTCTGAGGGCATGCGTTATCATGTTGAAGAAGGACACCATGGTGCCGACGTGGCCGTTTCTGCTACATTGCTCCCTCCACACTTCGGAGTTGCTCAGAATAGAGTGCAGCGTTGATGGTCCGATTCCTCGGCAGCATTTCCCAGTGAACAATGTCTTCCATGTCCCACCAGACCCACAACATGATCTCCGCAGGATGAATGTCATGTTCTGGACGTGGTGTGGGAGTCTTGTTTGGGCTTAACCATTCCCTCCGATGACTGAAATTCACGTACAGGCACCATTTTTCATCTCCAGTAACAGTACGTGACAGAAACGGTTTGTGTCGCTGAGAACATTTGCAATAAAGGGCGAGCAAGGAACCATATATGGAAACACGCTGATTCTTGCTGTCCTCGGTGAGAGTGTGAGGCACCCAAGACCCTAATTTCTGGACTTTTCCCATACGTTCCAGGTGTCTTACCACTGTGGCCTGATCACAATCCATCTGAGTTTAGTGACCAATTCGCGTGTGGTTTGACGCGGATCCAAGTGCATGAGATGGTTCAAACGATCCTCATCATAGTGAAATGGACGACCTGAGCGTGGAGAGTCGTTAAGGTCAAAATTGCCATCTCGGAACAGCTCAAACCATTTGCGGGCTGTCCTCGAAGCAATAGCATCCTCCCCATACACAGCAAAAATTGAGTAGCCTTGGCGGCTGTGGATCCCTTGTTAAACTCGTAGAGGAGCAGATGTCGGAAATGTTCATTCCTCTGTACTTGACACTCCATACTTCCGGACCTGAAAACCAAAAAAACCATTGGATACAATCACATAACCCAATATGATTTAGATACACGTTATTACTGGCTACATTTTGTTATACAACTGACCATCTGCACCGTCACTACTGACCTGGGAAACACTCGTGAAATAAAACGCCATGAACTTATGCATCAACCCAATATTAGCAGCAATATCGGCGGTTCTTAAAACTTGAATCAAAAAATTGTTGTGTGAGTATATACAGCTCACTACGAAAAACCTTTTGAGCGTATTTTCTGCTTGAAATAACGCAAGATTTCTGTGCTGGGGGCGGAGACAGATATTTTATTTTTGTAGATATCTCTGCTTCTAACAAACCAACTTCAAAAATTCTTTCTTTGCCTGACAGCGTTTCTGTTGCGAAATGTTATGCATATAACTTCATATTTGTCTCAACGCATAAGTTTACCACTAGAGGTCATAAGTTCAAGTTTCCATTTACAGCATATTTACAGCAACATCTGCGAGTCGGAAAACCAGATTGACAACATCTTTCTTCGGTCAGGTACTACTAATTTTGGAAATATTTTATGCGCATTTCCTGTCTGAATAATATATAATTTCGTTGCTAGGGGACGAAAATATAAATGCTTATCTTGTTAACGCACTTTTTAGCCACTAGTGGGAGTAAATAACTACACTGCTCGACATAGAAGTTGCCTCACTCAGAAGGAGGTGTGCTACAAACATGCAAATCACAGGGCGGGTGTACCCACTCGAGATATCCAAATGATGTTAAACCGGAGCCGATGACGTCAGACGTTCGTGAGATAAAGGTACCAGCAGCAACAGGGATGGAAATGTGTGGTCGTTGGTGGAAGTGTCGCGGATGTTGTGCTGGGAAACCGTTCAGCGAAAGCCGAAAATTCCGGGTACACGCCGTCGGCAGGTTTATTGCCATTTGGATGCGTTTCAGAGAGGAAGAATTGTAGGCCTACGTGAAGCTGGCTGGTTTGCACGTCGTATCGCTGAGCATGTGCAACGGGATGCACGAACTGTTGGATGCTGTTTGGTAGCTACAGGAAGGTTCGTACGTGCGTCGGAGCAGCAGTGGTGCAGTCCGACAGACGTCAACACGCCTGGACCGGCGGATTGTTCAACACGCTCGTTCGTCACCAGAAAGTATTACAGCTGATATTCGACGTGCTGTGTCATCGGCCATAGACGTCATATGTTGGATTAAGTGTACAGTTGAAGTTCCCAGCGAAAATAATAAAGTCTGCCGATGGAATAGAAGTAAGAATAGAGGTAACATGATTCAGAAGAGATTCGGCTGTAGAGGCATCTTGCGGCACATGTACGTTGAGTAAATGGAAACAAACAGAAAAATATCGAAATGAAGCATATTGAAAAATTCCGGGTTGATCCTATGACTCGTGGATGTCAGTAATGAAAGACAAAAAGGAATTATGAAAACCCACTGCAGTTTCTGACCCGCAATGGGTTCGGTGGTTGTGGTGGAATAAAAAAGGCCAGCGACGCCAACAGGAAGGATTTGTATGTACTGCAATATTCGTTTCTTGTAACAAAAGTATATCGGCTCGTAACAGACGAAGATCCTCAAAAACCAGGGCGTTCGCTAATGAACTAGCGAATCCCCAGCAGTTGAAGGAGACAACATTTAATTTCTTCTTCATTAGGGTGGTTGAAGATGGTCTGCAAGTTTAGACGTGAGAACCTAAAGCATATATTTTGTCCTTCTACCATATTGGATGGCCCAAGACGGCAGAGAGACATTACTAAAAACTTCCTAGAACGCTGCAAGTTGTTGTACCATTTCGTGAAGTCGCTGTAAATTCCTTCGCACACATGGCATATCTATAATGTTGCTCTTTTTTGGACACTAATAGAGGGACGTTAATTCAGGGAGAGTAAATGGCGAATTGGATCCAGTGCTATCCTGGAAAACTTCTGGAAAATTAAGAAGGGTGTGTGTGGGGGGGAGGTCATTCACCTTCTGAAGAAGAAGACTGCGATTCACTATCATGGGCAGTTTCCACGCTTTCTTCTGCCGAATCGGTAAGGATGCCATAGGTTTTGGATGTGGAAACATCGTATTGACTGTCCTGGCTAGATGAAGCAGAAGAACGTCGAGAGTGCGGGGTTAAAGTGCGTTTTTTTTTGTCGTAAACTGGAGCGAGAAGACGCACGAGTACATCGTGGTGAAGCTGGGGAAATAGAGCGTTTATTAGCTGTCTGAGACTGTGTGGCCTGTTGAGGTGGTAGCAGATGTGGAAATTTTGAAGTGTCCATATCAAGGGGATTACGTAAACTCACTGCAGTAGAGGTCAAAGTCTGACTGGGTCGAACATTATCAAATTGACGATATCCAGGATCTGAAGCAACAGGGTTACCAGTAGAAGTAGAGTCTGTAGAAGGTAATACAGGTGGTTTTCCTGCAGTTCCTGGTTGAGCAGCAAATAAAGCCGATGAAGGTTCCTGTAGGCTGGAAATAGAAGTAGCAGCGGTAGCAGAACTGTCCTGTAGAACATGATGTGGGCATTCAGACACGACGTACCCTTCAACCTTGCACTTAAAGCACTGGACACCCGCAAACATATTAAAAACGAATGTGGGGGTGCCAATGCTGAGTTCCATGGATGTGGGACGTTCAACAATAGCTTCATCCCTAGGGAATATGATACGGTACTGTCGACGTCCTCCTTGCACTGAACTGTAGTGCGAGTCGATACCTAAAGCTGGAAGAATTTTCGTTTTACCAATCACTCGTCCAAAAGATCCTACCGCTTTAATTAGTATTGAATCCGGGATGGCTGTTGGCACGGGCGAAAGGGTAACAGTCATAGGCCTATGTGAAGCAGGAATAGGTTGTAAATGGAAATGTCTAATATCAATTAATGACTGAAGAATTTTATCAACAGTAGTGGGGTCTGTAAATTGAACTATAATCCCCCCTCCCATACGAATAATAGACACTATCTGTTTTTCGGGAACAGCTTCATAAATAGCATCTAGATAAAGTGGGAGGGGTGTCGGGCAACGATTGAAAAAATACACTAAGAAGTAATGCTTACCTTCATGAGATTCTTCAGGAACCAAAATTTTCAATATTTTATCCACTCTGGTAAGTTCAATGTTACCAGAAAGTGAAGTCCTAATCCGCTGAGATGAGTCACCAACAACAGTCGCAAATGCAAGCGGAGGTGGGGGTGGGCACATATCACTAGCCCTAACACTAGAGTTGGTTCCATCAGTATATGGGACGTTGCTGGTAGAAGATATAGTAGAGATATCAGGAAGCACAGGTGAAGAAGCAGGCACATTCAAAGCTGATGAATGCAAAACAGTAGAACTAGAAGACGATGAAGCAGCATGTGAAGCGGTAGAGACGATAGCAGAGGTTGCGGCCATTTCGGCCACGAACCCTAACGTGAGCGAGTGCTGCACCTCGCAACACTCAAAAAGACAAAACCATAAACTTGTGGCTGTCCACAATCTCTGCTTGTGAAGTGGAAAGGAGTGTAGAACACAACAAAACTATACCAGGAACACTTAAACCAACACAAAATATCCAAGGTCAAGCAAGAACCGACTATCACTCGGGAGCTCTACGAATATGCGACTTGTCCTTATCAGAAGCCATTGCTTAGACCACTGCGCCACAGGGGTGACAAACTCATTTTCATTTCTAGTGCTCCCAGGCACAATTTAGAAATTTAATGTCTCGAAACACACAGTTTTTGATATTTTCAGTATCCCATGTTCGAAAACCTCAATTGCGAACAATTCTTAGGCTCAAAATGTGACTATCTTTATGTCGAACATGTGTTTCGAAGTTTGATTTTTGAACATTGAATACAAAAAATTGAAATGAACAAGAGAGGGTGTTAAAAAAATTTAAGAGTCCTATATTCAAACCAAAAAGCATTGTTCTATAGATAATTATTATATTTTGAACATAAGGTAATGTCCATATCTTCTTTCATACTTAAAACATATATTCCTTCATACTTGAAACATATATTCCTTCATACTGGTAAAAAGCATCATCTATGCCACTACAGCCAATTTCGAGCTCTCGTAATGTGACCTAGTGAGCGAGTGTTTTCGTGTTTTGAGTGGTTTCTTTTGTCCCAGCCTTCAGTAAAAGGTCAGGGGCTTCGTTTTGGTTTACTTCCCGAGCTGGTGAGTGCTTATTTTGTGTTGTTTCTTCATTTGTTGACGTTTTGACCAGGGCGGTTGGCCCAAGGAGGTTATATTACTGGAGACACCACTATTATACACACAACATTAGCCGCCATAAGTCACCGTCTGTGCTGCAAATGACGTCATGAGCAGGCACGACGCAGCCGCAGAAGAGAAGCTGCTTGGAAACCAATGGAACAAAAGCTTCTAAGCGTATTAACAGATAAAATATGTAATTCAATAATATTTATCAATGATACACAAGCTTACTGTTTCGTCAACGGTATAATTTAGTTCATTTTGCCTGCTTGTGATGTCACACCACAGATTAGCTGCGACCTATGGCGGCAGAGCCAGTGGTGTCTCCAATAATATAACCTCCTTGGGTTAGCCCTGTCTGCGCGCCGCCATTAAAGATGGCGACTTTCGAAGGTGCGGACGAGTGTTCCGACCTCAATTCCGGTGGTACTCGTTCTTCTTCTTCCATGCCGGGCTTCACTACTCCGTTTTCTTCTTCTGGCGGAGTTCAGCTGCCTTCCGATGATGCTTCTTCTCGCTACCCTCCTGCTGTGATGTCACCGATCAGCTCGACTTCGTCAGCGCTCCTCCAGGATTCTGTTAACATGGACACAATTCCTGCTGCATCCCCTGAGCCTATAGCGTCATGCCAAGCGGCTCCACCTTCATATTCAGCTGCGACCACAAAATCTTGTCCTTCTGTTGCTGAGATGTACACTGATGCACCTAGTTTGAAATCTCACCTTCAACGGGTTGGGAACTCTTTCCAATTGGACATTCCAGTAGCTTCACCAGAAGGACAAACCTTCACTACAATCCTGGATCGAGGAGTTTGTTTTGTCGCCTTGCCGAATATACCTTTCTATGTGTATGAAGACGCCCTAAAAGGTATGTTTCCATCTAATTGTATTCAATTTACGGCGCGTCGTCCTACTATTGTAATTGTTTATTTTAAGAATGCTGAATATGCTCATGAAGTTATTTTAAAAGTTCTCACTATTCGAGATCAGCATTTGTACCCTGATCCCGTTGCACATCGTCCTGTGAGTGTATCCTTCTATCCAGTGCCACCAGAAGTGTCAGATTCCATGTTATATGTTGTTGCTTCTAATTTGGGTCGTGTTGTCGGCCCGATACTCCCCCATTCCGCAGCGCCCGCTGATCCGGATGACCGAGCGGTCACCCGTTCTATCCAAGGAGCTCGAAGAGTTGCACGGATTGTATTCCCTACCCAAGATACCATTGGAGCCTGTCCCACTCAGTACAATGTTAAATGTGGTGATCACATGAGACGTATTGACGTGCTTACTGAATTTCACTGTGGGAAATGCAAGGAATTTGGACATAATCAGACAGAGTGTAGATATGTCTCCTCTCGACCGCTTACTACACTGGATCGTTTACCTCCTTCTCGGAACGCAGAGCCAGCTGTCTCTGCACGTCCTTCCTCAGCATCTTCCACAACGTTGGATGCTGAGTCGGAAGCACCCCAACCACCTGTAACTGTTGCTCACTACCCTGATCTTCCATCGACTGCACCTTTCCGCACCCCTGATGTTGCTGGGCATTCGGATGGTAACAGCGGTGTTTCGGATGCTGAGGCTTCAATCGCAAATTCAGAGGATACCTTTTGCAGTACTGGTGACCCTGCTCCCTGTGATGGATCTGTGGCAGACTCAAGATCTCGAAATGAGAAGCGACTGGCTCCCCGAGGTGGCGGCACGAAGGCTAAACGCGGAAAGCCTCCTGGTCACTCTCCTCGTGCTTCAAGTAGGAAGCGTACTTCTCCAGCGGCGTTCAAAGATTATGAAATGTCGATGGACACTGGGGTGTCATTGGGTGTTTCTCCCTTGGATGATTTTGCACAACAGCTGCGGCATTACAAAATATTAGTGCAAACTTTATCTCACCAGCAAATTTATAATTTGCTCTGCTCTGATGTGAAAAGGCCTGCAATAAAAGCTCTTGTTCTTGAAGCGGGTGCGCTCATACCGTCTGTTCTTCAACAATTCACCCATGTGGAAGCAGCTATTCAAAGTGTGGACGAAGCTTCTGCGGATTATGGCGAACTTGTAACGATTCACCGCCAAGTAGAGAAGTTTAAGGCTGTTACTTCCACAATACATCAGCCGACAGTGGATTTGAATATTCCAGATTACGACGTTTAATTGTAGGGGATTTGCTACTCCGGAGGTTAACTCTCTTCTGTATGAGGATTTGGTTTCTGATTGATTGATTGATTTGAGGTTTAATGACCACCGTGAGCAACTCAATGGGCTATAAGTAGTCGCCCGTCCCTAATTTAGGGCCACTGGCTCCAGGGAAGGGAGAGAGCCAGTGCCGTAAAACACAACAACATTGCATTACTTTACTAACAAAGCTACTCGAAAAACTGAATCATTAATTAACAACGCTAATTTAAAACATAAGTAAACAGAAATCCATATCTATTAAAGTCCAAGAACATTTCAAAAACACTGCAAGAAAAAAGGAAACCAACATCAAGGAATATATCTGAAACATCTCTGCACATCAAAGACACCATCGTCAACCACATTATGTCTCTTTACGTAAGCTTTAACATCCTCTATACGTTTATAGTATGTTTCGTAATAAGTGACCAAAAGTTCAGGAACAGGATTTTTCGTAATTATCCAATTCAACACGGCATCCAAACGATGTACAATAGCATTTAGCTTAAACATATTTAACTCGTAAAACTCCGGAGTGAGTGGACATATCTTTTTATTAGGCACAAAAAAATTTTCAATTCGAAAAAATCCAAAGTTTCGTCATAATCAGGGCAAGATACAATAAGTTCCACGACAAGACCATACCGTGATGGTTTATCTCTATCTTCGGCAAAATCAGGATCCAGGAGAAAAGAAAGATCTACACGAGGGATAAATTCCGGTTGAAGATAGTCTTTAGCTTTGCTCCGTTTTAACGGATCACCACTTGAATCAATGCGATGCCGTTTAAATGTCAAAGCTGTACTTGAGTTCTCTGCGAGATTCTGCAGTGCTACGGAACATTTATGTAAGTCAACAATGCCCAAAGCACCAATATTTGCTGTTGTCTGAGTCCCAGGATCCAAAGAAGTCGGAATTTCAATCAATGTCTTCTCTATCGGCTCGACCGGATCCACCACTCGGGTTTCACAAGTTTCAGCCACGGTAGAAACCAAATCAACGACTTTTGAAATACCATGTTCTAAATCCGATCTTTCTTCAGGTACAGCAATTCTTTCTTCATGGGAATCAGAGAAACTCTTCCTCAGGGGTTTCCTATGTACATATGTGCATTTAGCACGGATGTGCCCTCTTTCATTGCAAGCGTAACAAAAAATTTTGGTTTCTGCCCAAGCAGATCTTCTACTACTACAGGAGACTAACTGCGATGCACATACCCCGTACCATTTATGGCGTACATGGCCATATACCTTTTTCCATGACTATCGTATTGGGAGACCTTGGGAGAGGGGTGGTGTAGCAGTTGGTGTCCATCACCGTCTGTTGCATCGATTCTCGTCTTATGCTGTTCAATCTATATCTCCGGGTCGACTACAATGTTTTTCGTTTACTATTGATAATGTTACCTATCATGTGCTGAACGCACATTTCCCGCAGAATGAATCTCTGGTGACAGCCCATTGTGATTGTCTTCGAGACGCCCTTGCTGCTTTCCCCGCTAAGGATTTTGTTATCCTGGGTGGGGATTTCAACTGTACTCTTGAGGCTTCCCTCGATAAGTCTTCATCCAGAGGTGAATACCGTCGTAATATCAGATCTTTGCTTTCACCTATCATTCATGACTTTAAGCTTGTTGACGCTTTTCGGCATTTACGACCAACTGACATTTCCTATACGTGGCATGGTCCGGTGACACGTGGCTCTCCATTGGCACGTGGCTCTCCATTGGCACGACTTGATCGTGTACATGTCTTGACGACGATTACTCCGTCCATTACAGACGTGGTGCACCTTTCTACGGTTTCCTCCGACCACCGTGCAGTATGTCTCACTATCTGTGAGACTTCTACACTTCCTCGTGCACGTCGCATGTGGACTTTTGATGATGAGCTTCTCACGGACTCTGGATTTTGTGCCGCAGTAAACCAATTTCTGGCCGATAGGCGATGTCTTTTAGACTCAACACCGAGTTCTCTGCATCTTTGGTTGAAGGTTAAGAGTGATCTGCAGTTCTTTGTTCGCAATTACTCCTTTACTGTTTGCACCGAACGTTTCCAGAAGATTGCCAATCTACGAAGTCATCTGTCAATTCTGACTCCGGCAGACCCTATGTACACCGTGTATCAAAGTGATCTCTCTGCACTTCTTAAACCATTGGCACGGCAAGCTGTCCGGCGAATGCGCTGGCGTCATATCTCCTCGTCTGCTCAGTCGTATGAATACTTTGCTAAAATGGAGTCTAAGAAGCGAACGTCATCCTCCATACGACATCTCCGCCTCGCTGATGGTACCGTTACCGATGATCAATCCATCGTGTGTTCCCATGTTCTGAATGCCTTTGTGGACAAGTACCGAGCGGTACCGCACACTACTGATCTTTCTTCTTCCTCGCTTCTTTCTAATCTCCCTCATGTCCCAGCTCACCTTTTCTCTTTCTTACAATCGGATTTTTTCCCTTCTGAACTCCGAGAGGCGTTCGCGTCTCTTAACCCACATGCTTCTCCAGGACCTGACGGTCTTCCACTTTCCTTTTACCGTGCTTTCTTTCCGTCCTTACTACCCTTTCTCTCCGCGTGTTTCTCTTCTGCTCTTTCTTCTTCTGCGTTACCGTCGGACTTCACTGTTGCACATATTACTCTCCTGCCTAAAAAGGGAGACCTTTTGGACTTGACGAATTCGCGCACCATTTCAATTCTCAACTTAGATTATAAATTCTACATTAAATTACTTTCTCGCTGACTAAATACTGACCTTCCTTTTCTTGTTTCTCCCGACCAGTCATACACTGTGCCTGGTCGGTCCATTAATAATAATACCACTTTTCTAATTCTTCTTACCTTCCTTGCTCGTAAATTTTCTGAACATTTGGCACTCCTTAATATCGATCAGAAATCTGCCTTTGATAACGTTTCTCACGATTATCTCTGTACTGTTCTTCCTTCTTTTGGTTTCCTCCTTCTTTCGTTTCTATCCTTCTCAGTCTCTACTGGGGTGCCCGTCTTCACGTTCGTACAGCCTTCTTTTTGAAGGCGGCTGTGCCTTTCCAACGTAAGATCCGGCAGGGTTGTCCTCTTTCGGGACAACTCTTTGCCTTGACCTTTGAGCCTTTTCTTCTTGCAGCGAAACGTTCCCTTCTCTCTGCTATGCCACCTACAGTCGCAAGCACTAGGCATCACTGCTGTGCATATACTGCGTATGCCGATGATGCTACTTTCTGCTTGCGTTACGATCATCTCTTTAATGTTTTATATCGAGTTTATCGATCCTATGCGGACTTATCTGGTGCTACTCTTAATGCTGCAAAAGCACCGGCTTATGGTGTAGGTCGTGGGTGGGCCGCACTGATGCCCCATGGGGTGCGGTGTGGTCCTCTTCGTCTCAGAAAATCCTTGGTACTTATATTGGGCATCCGTTTACGGCAGCAGCTGCTTCGTGGGATGCTTTACGCCCACGTCTTTACCGTACGGTGGGATTCTGGAAATCAACGCATTCGTACACTTCCTCCCATCAGCGTGCTGCCATTGTACATAGCTACCTCTTGCCACTTTGTTTTTTTTACCTGGTCTTCTACGGTACTGCCTACGTATCGTCTTGATCATGTCAAAAGTCTATGTACATCGATTATTTGGACCACAAAGCACTGGGTCGCGGCGGCGACGCTCAATCTTTCACAGGAGCACGGAGGCATCAATTTACCGGATGTGCACATATATTATCGTGTTAACCGACTTGTTTCCTTTCCTCAGATCTTGGTTGCTCCCACTCCGTCCCTTTCTTATACCCTTGACGTTCTTCTCTCTCTTCATAATCCATCTTTCTCCTTTCCCCTTTATCTCAAGATGGATTCCTTATCTTCACCTTCCATTAATTTTCCTTCTGTTCTTTCTGAAGCTCTGACGTTCTTCCGCGCTCTTCCTCTTTCCCGGGCCCCTCCGACCACCACCCTTGATCTCTTGGATGAACCTCTTTTCTTTTCAACCCTCTTCCATTCCTCTCGACAGCCTTTTTTTCTTTTGCCTTCCTGGATCCACTCCGATGTACTAACTGTTCGCACACTCGTTAATCCCGACTTGAACTGGAAACCCCTTACCTCCTTAATTTTCCGTTCCTTCACCTTCCCATACTGCTGATTATGCTCTTCTTCGCTCTTCCCTAGGTTTTCTTTATCCATCTCTCGTCAATTTTCATGGCCTCGTCTCTGTCCTTGGTCCCAGTCTCCCTATTCCTTTTTTTCTCTCTATTAGAGGTGTTTCTGTCCCTATTCTCTCAGTTTCCACTGTTTCCTTTTACCGTTTCTTTCGTACACCTACCGCAGCTCCGCACCCAATTTCTGATGTTCCTTCTCCCCTCTCTCAGGCCATCAGGTCTGACTCTTCTTCTCCTCTTTCTGCACCGTTGGAGTTTAACATTCACTGGCGATATCTTCGCCGCCGGCTTCCTGTCCCTCTTCTTCTATCCCGTATGTATCTCCTTTCTTCTTCCGTTTGCCCATTCTGTGAGTCCATAGGAGATATCGACCATATGTACTGGCATTGTCCCATCCTGATTCCTGTTTTGCATTGTGTATTTCGTTTCTGTGAACCATATTACTTCTCGCAATCTGCCTTTTCTCGCCTATTCCTGGTTGCTTTTAACGAAGCACCCTCCATCTCGTTTGCCGGACGTTTGCGCCTTTCTCTTTGTTTTGGTGAAACAAGCAATATATATATATCATCTTTATCTCCGGAATGCCGCAGACTCTACTAATCCACTCATTACGAGGGACACAATCCTCACCTATTTTCGCCACCCCCATCCTGATTCCTGTTCTACTGTACTGCCTACGTATCGTCTTATTGTACTGCCTACCTTTGCAGCTCGCCTTCGCCTAGAATATGCAGAAGCACAATCAACTAATTCTTTAGCACGGTTTCGTCAGGTCTGGGTACAGGATGCCGGTTGGTTCCGGATTGATGGTAACACCATTAGTCTATCGTTTTAACCAAGCAGTGCTCCTTGCAAGTTGGAACGTGAGGAGTTTTCTTTGTTCTGTAGTCTTTTGTTTGTTGTTTCTTCCTCGCATTGTCGTGACTATTGTGCTACATTTAAATTGCATTAAGAGGATAATTATTTTGGAGCTTGACTACTGTGCCTCTGTTTCTTTCCTTCTTGACACAGGTTTTCCACCATGTGTTGTTCTATTATGGTGGTGTCCTCATGAGTTTGAGGACTCTTATTTTCGAATGCGTTGAACGACATGTTCTAACCTTTTCATTGCTATTCTGTGTATGTGTTCTGTTGTATATTTGTGATGGAGCTGTAATCTCGAGCCATTTGTATTGTATCTTGGTACTGTGCTGAACCATTGACTTGCCTCGGTATTACTATGTTCTATTGTACCATGTGCTAATGGAGGAATTGTTATGTATATATGATTATTGTTTATAAATTGAGCATTTTCTGGATGAGTTGCTTGATGCCATGGAAATCGACTGACTCCTACGTTTCTCACTATGACATAACCCAGGGTTCGTTATGAGAATTTATTTGCTCATTTCCTAGTACTTCTGTCTTGTTTGCCTCTACCGTATTGTTGCATTTTGCTTATTTTCTAAGTGTTATCATTATTTTGTTTTTCATGTACTGTTCTGACGCAGTTTTTGTTTTGCGTCATGTGCAAACTTTCAGTGCATTGTATAGCAGAGGAGTTTTCTTAGTGCCACGTGTTTTACTGTTAATACCTTGCATAGCTCCTTGCATGTGGCATTTTTTATATTTTTCTGGTGTTTTTGAGATTTGCACATGTGTTTCGTTTTTTTACAGTGTATAAGTTTGTTGTGTTTCCTCCCTGTGATTTTGCATTGTGTTTTTCATAAGTTGGTTACTATGTCGACCACTATGTTTTCCTGTAAAATTTGCACCATGTTTTGGTCTATTCATGAGAGATTGTTGGCAATGTATCGCCACTTAAATCTTTTAGCTTTATGTTTTTTTTTTCCGGAGGCTAATTTTGCTCCGACATATGTCGTTCTCATATATTGTTATCAAATTACTCCTTGAGGTGCCCTATGTGTTCTTATTCCTTTAGCTTAATGTTTTGATTTCTATGTGTACAATTGTAGACACTGTGATAGTTTCTCACCCGTTTTAACTTTCTGGTTTATTTCCGGGTGGGGGTCCTGCTCCGGCATTTGTAATTATTCATGTTTGTTCTTAAGTTATTTCTCATGTTTTATCAGCGTGCATGATTCTGTAATGCTTTTAGACCAATAAAGATTGTTTGAAATACAGCCTTTTTCGAGCTCTCGTAATTTGATCTCTTGAGTGAGTGTTTTCGTATTCTGAGTGGTTCCTTTTGTCCCAGCCTTCAGTTAAAGGCCAGGGGCTTCGTTTTGGTTTACTTCCCGAGCTGGTGATTGATTAATTGTGTTTTTTCTTTGTTTGTTTACGTTCTGACTCGGCCGGTTGGTCCTGTCCGGGCAACGAGTGTTCCGACCTCACTTCCGATGGTGCTAGTTCCTCTTCTTCCATGCCTGGCTTCACTACGAAGTCTTCCCTTTGTGGCAGAGTTCAGCTGCCTTCCGATAATGCTTCAATTCGCTACCCTTCTGCTGTGATGTCGCCAATCAGCTCGACTTCGTCAGCGCTCCTCAAGGATCCTGTTAACATGGACACTATTCCTGCTGCATCCCCTGGTCCTATAGCGTCGTGCCAAGAGGCTACACCTTCATATTAAGCTGCGACCACGAAATCTCGTCCTGCCGCCCCGGTGGCGCAGTGGTCTAAGGCGTTGGCCTCTAATCATTCGTCCGTAAGGGGTCCGGGTTCGAATCCCGGTCAGGCATGGATGTTGTGTTTGTCTTACGGCACTGGCTCTCTCCCTTCCCTGGAACCAGTGACCCTAAATTAGGGACGGGCGACTGCTTATAGCCCATTGAGTTGCTCACGGTGGTCGTTAAACCTCCAATCAAAAAAAAAAAAAAAAAAAAAAAAAAAAAGAAATCTCGTCCTGCTGTTGCTGAGATGTACACTGATGCACCTAGTTTGAAATCTCACTTTCAACGGGTTGGGAACTCTTTCCAATTGGACATTCCAGTAGCTTCACCAGAAGGACAAACCTTCACTACAATCCTGGATCGAGGAGTTTGTTTTGTCGCCTTGCCGAATACACCTCTCTATGTGTATGAAGACGCCCTAACCGCCCCGGTGGTGCAGTGGTCTAAGCGATGGCCTCTGATCATTCGTCCGAACGGGGTCCGGGTTCGAATCCCGGTGAGGCATGGATGTTGTGTTTGTCTTACGGCACTGGCTCTCTCCCTTCCCTGGAACCAGTGACCCTAAATTAGGGACGGGCGACTGCTTATAGCCCATTGAGTTGCTCACGGTGGTCGTTAAACCTCCAATTAAAAAAAAAAAAAAAAAGAAGACGCCCTAAAGGGTATGTTTCCATCTGATTGTATTCAATTTATCGCGCGTCGTCCTACTATTGTAATTGTTTATTTTAAGAATGCTGAATATGCTCACGAAGTTATTTTTGAAGGGTCTCGCTATTCGAGATCAACATTTGTACTCTGATACCGTTGCACATCGTGCTGTGAGTGTATCCTTCTATCCAGTGCCACCAGAAGCGTCAGATTCCATGTTATATGTTGTTGCTTCTAGTTTGGGTCGTGTTGTCGGCCCGATACACGCTCATTCCGCATCGCTCGCTATGTCGGATGGCCGAGTGGTCACCCGTTCTATCCAAGGAACTCGACGAGTTGCACGGATTGTATTCCCTACCCAAGATACCATTGGAGCCTGTCCCACTCAGTACAATGTTAAATGTGGTGATCACATGAGACGTATTGACGTGCTTACTGAATTTCACTGTGGGAAATGCAAGGAATTTGGACATAATCAGACAGAGTGTAGATATGTCTCCTCTCGACCGCTTACTACACTGGATCGTTTGCCTCCTTCTCGGAACGCAGAGCCAGCTGTCCCTGCACGTCCTTCCTCAGCATCTTCCACAACGTTGGATGCTGAGTCGGCAGTACCCCAGCCACCACCTGTAACTGTGTTGTTCACTACCCTGATCTTCCATCGACTGCACCTTTCCGCACCCCTGATGTTGCTGGACATTCGGATGGTAACAGCGGTGCTTCGGATGCTGAGGCTTCAATCGCTAATTCAGAAGATACCTTTTGCATTACTGGTGACTCTGCTCCCTGTGATGGATCTGTGGCAGGCTCAAGATCTCGAAATGAGAAGCGACTGACTCCCCGCGGTGGCGGTGCGAAGGCTAAACGTGGAAAGCCTCCTGGTCACTCTCCTCGTGCTTCAAGTAGGAAGCGTACTTCTCCTGCTGCGTTCAAAGGCTATGAAATGTCGATGGACATTGCGGTGTCTTCGGGTGTTCCTCCCTTTGATAATTTTGCACAACAGCTGAGGCATTACAAAATATTAGAGCAACCTTTATCTCACCAGCAACTTTATAATTTGCTCTGCTTTGATGTGAAAAAGTCTGCAATAAAAGCTTTTGTTCTTGAAGCTGGTGCGCTCATACTGTCTGTTCTTCAACAGCTCACCTATGTGGCAGCAGCTATTCAAAGTGTGGACGAAGCTTCTGGTGATTATGGCGAACTTGTTGTAACGATTCACCGCCAAGTAGAGAAGTTTAAGGCTGTTACTTAAACAATACATCAGCCGACAGTGGATTTTAACATTCCAGAAAACTTCGTTTAATTGTTGTTGTTTCTTCCTCTCATTGTCGTGATTATTGTGCTACCTTTAAATTGCATTAAGAGGATAATTATTTTGGAGCTTGACTACTGTGCCCCTGTATTTCTCCTCCTGACACAGGTTATACACCATGTGTTGTTTTATTATGGTGGTGTCCTCATGAATTTGAGGCCTCTTGTTTCGAATGCGTTGAACGACGTGTTCTAACCTTTTCATTGCTGTTCTGTGTATGTGTTCTGTAGTATATTTGTGATGGTGCTGCAATCCCGAGCCACTTGTATTGTATCTTGATACTGTGCTGAACCATTGACTTGCCTCTGTATTACTATGTTCTATTGTACAATGTGCAAAGCTAGTGTGGTGGCGCAGTAGTCTAAGCGATGGCCTCTGATGATTCGTCCGAACGGGGTTCGGGTTCGAATCCCGGTGAGGCATGGATGTTGTGTTTGTCTTACGGCACTGGCTCTCTCCCTTTCCTGAAACCAGTGACCCTAAATTAGGGATTGGCGACTGCTTATAGCCCATCGAGTTGCTAACGGTGGTCGTTAAACCTCCAATAAAAAAAATGTGCTAATGGAGGAATTGTTATGTTTATATGATTACTGATTCTAAATTGTGCATTTTCTGGATGAGTTGCTTGGTGCCATGGAAAATTGGCTGACTCCTACGTTACTCACTATGATATAACCCAGGGTCTGTTATGAGAATTTATTTGCTCATTTCCTAGTAGTTCTGTCTTGTTGTTTGAGGTAACACCGTATTGTTGCATTTTGCTTATTTCTTTAGTGTTATCATTATTTTGTTTTTCATGTACTTTTCTGACGCCGTTTTCTGTTTTTGATTATATTGTGTGATGTGAAAACTTTCAGTGCATTGTATAGCAGGGGAGTTTTCTTAGTGCCCACATGTTTTATCTGTTAATCACTTGCACAGCACCATGCATGTGACATTTTTGATTTTTCTGGTGATTTGAGATTTGCACACGTGTTTCGTTTTTTTTTATATAGTGTACAAGTTTGTTGTGTTTCCACCCTGTGTTTTTGCATTGTGTTTTAATAAGTTTGTTACCTATGTCGACCACATTGTTTTCATGTAATATTTGCCCCATGTTTTGGCTATTCATTAGAGATTGTTGGCACTGTATCGCCACTTAAATCTTTTCACTTTATGTTTTTTTCCAGAAGCTAGTTTTGCTCCGATATATGTCGTTTTTATATATTGTTATCAAATTACTCCTTGAGGTGCCCTATGTGTTCTTATTCCTTTAGCTTCATGTTTTGATTTCTATGTGTACCCTTGTTGCTACTGTGATAGTTTCTCACCCGTTTTAACTTTCTGATTTATTTTCGGAGGGGGTCATGCTCCAGCATTTGTAATTATTCATGTTTTTTCTTAAGTTATTTTCTCATGTTTTATGAGCGTGTATGATTCTGTCATGTTTTTTAGACCAATAAAGATTGTTTGAACTACAGCCAATGACATTGTGAACAACAATGAGCAGAACATTTAACTTATTTGTTGAAATATCCGTTTTTTGTGTCGGAAGTTATGTTATATCCATGTGTAAAACAGTACCTGACCCAAACCTGACAATATTTATTTTTTATGAGAACTATTTCAAGCACGATTTGCAACACGCGCGTAACCAGCATATGCTCCGGAACAGCTAATGGCGGCACATCCGGTTTTCAAAAACTAACGGAAGTAGCTAAGTATTTGCCAGTCTATTCTCTCCAAGGTCTTTGATTTTACCTGGCTGGAAAAATAATAATAATAATAATATCAGCATATGATTCACATTTCGTTAAGTTTTTGGTGTTTACTCCCAGATCTTCCTTATGTAACCGTAACCGAAAGTAGGAAGCGGTGTTTCGTTTTCATGTGAGTGGGTGCGTGTGTAGAAATTTGTTGACATCTTAATTTTTACATTAGACCGGTGCAGTTTGGTGATCTAAAACTTGTGGTGTTGAAAATGTGTGCACCTGCTCTTTATCTCAGCTAGAATGGAACGAAAAACGAAACGTATCGGTGTAGCAAACGCAATAAAAGATGCTTCAGCTCGAACTTTGGTCAATTTATTGAAATCTGTAAGTATTGTACTTCGATCAACAAGATTTAGGTGTGTCATATTAAATAGATTTAGAAATAGTGTTTGGGGTGACATGTGTTGCTAATTGAAGTTAATACGTCCACAATTAAGTAGAATTTGAATCTGCATTATTTTAAACAAACGCCGTATTAGATTATAGCCGGCAGTGCCAGGGTGTATGTATTTCACACAATATTTGTTGTTTAATGGTTTTAAGTTTAGTATAAATCCTTTTTAGCTGTAAGATGGCATTCAAAGCTGAAAATATTTTCTGATGTTTCAGCAAATTGCATTGCGTCGCAGTTTTAAGGGACGATTTATGGAAGCACTCCCAGAGTAAGTACACCATGTCATAAGAATTGTTTCCACCACCACAAAGTTGCAGTGGAAAAAGTACTGATTTTGGTACTTTCTTCGGTAATTTCTTACGTTCTTCTCACTTTACAAATGAAATGTTATTTCTTGAAAAATTTAGTCTGATATTTTTAAAAATATGTTCATGAGTAGAATCAGCTAGACGGACCAAAAACTAATTTGCAAGAGAAACAAAAAACAGCACCTCGCATTGGTGAATACATAAGCCAGTCATAGAATACAAGTTGCATTACAAAATTATCATCTATTACAGGTGTCCAATTTCCTCAATCAAAGGACATAGAAATGTGTACATGCATGGCGTTTGGGTTACACTTGATGATTCATCGGACAGCTCTTGTGAGATACTACTCCCATCTTGTGCTCAGGGCCAGACAGAACTTTTATGTGGCCTGGGACAAAGTTTCACAGTGGGACCCAGTGCAAAATTTTATTACTGGCTCTAGAAAATAAATGTTTCAATTAAGTCGTTATGTGAAAAATGTTTTAAAGAACACATGAAAACTATGGTAAAGAATTATCTTATTTAAAGGAAACTAAGGTTTATCAAATGATTTTGTGTAATGCTGTTAATTTTCACTTGATAAAGTATTAGTAATGTAACATGCTTTTTTATTTAATTTCTTATAAGTAAAATGTTAACTTTGTCTTCCTACTATGCAAAGTAAATTTTCGCATTCAATACACCAGAAGCTTCTTAGATGGAAACAGACACTTCGAACTGCAGTGCTCACTAAGTACACAGTATATACAGCTGCATTTTTTTTCTAATTAACGTAATGTTAAGTTAATGCTAGTTGTAATTTTTGATGAATTATGACTAACATTAATCAACATAATTAACAAATTCAAACTTGGTGTAATGACACAATGTAATGTAACAAACAGTGGTGGTCTGTCAAGGGTTCACTGTATCTGGTTTACATAAAATTGTTGAATATATAAAAGTAGGAAGCCACAAAATGGCAAACTTGAATTTGGTATTTCATGAATGCGAAAATATTAAGATGATCATAATAACTGAAATCTGCAAATCTGAGTGTCTTTACAACGAAGGGTGGTAACCAGTAGTGCAGCTTATAGATGTATATATAGACTGGTACCCTCTTCACTGGGTATTTTTGAGGTGGTTTTGGTAAACAAAAGGTCTACAAATTTGTGCATAACCAACATAAAAAATCTGTATAATTAAAACACAAGACCGTTTCTTTCTAGAATTCGCAAGCTCCACCCACTGGAGCAATTTTCATTATTATTATTTTTAAATGAAAGCTACTGACCCATAGATTTTCCATCGCTAATTTTTATTGTTATAAGCATTTTTTTTTATCTTATGGCATTTTCTGTATATAATCTGCTGTTCGTTATTCTGCCGTTTGTTCTCGCTTCAGTACTTGAAGCGCTGTCTGCCTTTCTGTAGTGGGCAGACTTGGAACTAAGCCCTCTGCTACAGGGGCGGAGGAAAGTGAAGTTCGTCAACCGGGCCCGAAATTTCAAATCGTGGTGCACATCCCTTCCCTTCCCACTTCCCGGAACAAACAGAAGAAAAACAATGCCTAAAGAGCTTTGTTAGGGAATAGGACCACCTGACTATTTACCTTGGGGAACTTTCTAAGGAACATCACAACAAAAAAATCCCACATTGACCGGGCCCTGGTGGCCCGGGCGGTTCCACCGCCACTGCTCTGCTATCAACTACGTAGTTGTAATTATCGTAATCGGTTCAGTAGTTTTCGAGATTAGTAAAAAAAAAAATTCCATATGTTATTGTGAACTACTTTCTTTCAGGTTGGGTGTGATTAGGTTGTATGTAAACAAAGCAGAACGATACACGGGAATTGGAAACTACTTGAAAGCGATCTAATTTGGTAGTACGGCCAAAAATCATAAAAAAATAATTAAAGAATAATAAAAAATAAGTGAAATAGCCTATGTCTACTGAAAAGAAATAAGCTTCCCAATGGTGAAATAATTATCCAGATCGGTTCAGTAGTTTTTGAGATTACCTCAAGCACACAAATAAAGTTTCTCTCTTTATGTATTGGTATAAGTTATATAACGATACAAAAAAAAAAACAAAAAAAAACTGGGAAAATAAAACACATTTTTAACCTCATTGTGTAGTTATTTAGACACGATATTATTTTGGGTTTCTGAAAGAATACCTCAATACTCCAATGTAAGCCAGTCAATGACGGGTAAGTACATATTTATACAATAATGAAAGTCATCATTAAATTTGTATACGAGTAGTTAATGAAAAAATTAATGAAAATGAAGTTATAGAATATTCACTATTCAAACATAGCTGTAAAGAATAAAGAGCAGATGTACCAATTTACTAAGTTTTATATGAAACCATCTGCACACATTTCCATTAGTGTCACAGGTTCTGCAAGTAGGTCTCGTGTTGCTTTTAACAAATGTACTATGTGATTGTGGCTTTAGCACACAAAACAGAATTAAGTCAAATTCAAAGATTTATCAAGAAAGAAAAATCTTAATGCATATTTCTGAAATTGGGCGAGATAAACCCACAGAAAAAAAAAAAAAAACAGCTGGTCAAACCTGCCAACTGTGGGAAGGAATGAAAAACAGACACACAAATAATTCAGGCACAATTTTATATCAGTGTCCTGTGAAGTGAACAACTCTGTTTTTATAAAATGGATTGTGGTAATTGATATTAGATTGAATGTAGTAATTTTTTTTATCTAATTTGTTTGTCTGTTTTAAAAACCATGTATAGCTTATATTGTTTGAATAATTACTACTGTTTTTCTACAGTCTTTTAATATTATTAAGTCACATATTCAAAACTCCCCACCCAAAATTTTCAATCCCTTCCATTTAAAAACACAGGTGGGGAAACTCCCTTCCATTTCAAATTTGAATTTTAAGCCCTGGTGTTAAGACAGTATAAAAACATGATTGGCAATATTTTCACCAAAGTTTTTTTTTCCATCACCAAGACAGTTTTTTCATAAATTGCGAGAAATGTGATCGGCAGTGCAACCCCTGTGGTTCTGCAGGAAAACTGTTTAAGTCACAGAAAATATATATATAGTTGAGACACAGAAATACTCTGTAATATATATATACACTATCTACCAACAAGTAATTGGACACCCCTGCAATCGACGATATCTGCGGTCTTGATACACGTCACGGCCGCTGCCGTTAAATATTGTGTGGGAAACAACAACGCAACCAGTCGCATGCAAGATGCCACGCAGTTCGGAGCTCTCTCATTTCGAGAAAGGTGTAATCGTCGGGTATCACAGAAATGGCCGATCCATACGTGACATATCCAGCGAGTTGAAGTACCCAAAATCGACAGTGGCCTATGTGATTGGCACGTGGAAGATGAGAGGTGACTGTCGGAATGTGCCCCGACCCGGCAGACCCACAAAACTGGGAGTTAGAGACCGATGGGTGCTGGCCAGAGAAATTCGGAAGAACCGCACCAAATCGATGGGCCACATCCGCGAGGAGTTTCAACAGGCATCCGGGAGTGTTCTTTCGATGAATACCATCCGTAAGGAAGCCCATCTGCTCGGTTATCATGGACGTGATGCCGCCCACAAGCCTTTGATCACCAAGTCCAATAGCACTGCTCGGCTAACGTAGTACAAAGAACATAGACAGTGGACCATTGAACAGTGGAAACAGGTTCTCTGGAGCGACGAATCAAGGTTCGCCCTGTACCGTTCGGATGGCAGGGTCTGGGTTTGGCGTCTGCCTGGAGAACGCCTCCTGCCGGAATGTATTGTGCCAACTGTGAAGTTCGGCGGCGGTGGAATTATGCTATGGGGGTGTTTCTCCTTTTATGGCACGGGACCCTTGGTCGCAATTCCTGGTAGACTCAATGCCGAGACCAACTGCATCATTTTGGATGACCATTCGCTTCCTACGTTGTGGCAGTTTTACGGGGTGACCCATGTTACTTTCAGGATGACAATGCCACCTGTCATGTTGCAATGTCCACCATGTCTTGGTATGGTGACAATGGGGTTAATCGAATAGACTGGCCTGCGCAGAGCCTGGACCTTAACCCTATCGAGCACCTCTGGGACGAGTTGGAGCGTCCACTTAAATGGTGCCCCCACCGTCCGAAATCGGTGAAGGAACTGACCTGTCTTCTCCAAGCCGAGTGGAAGATAATGCCTCTAGCCATCATACAACGCCTGGTTGAGAGTATGCCCCGGAGGGTCACAGCTGTAATCGCTTCTCGTGGAGGCTCCACCAACTATTGAAGGTGAATAAACTTCGTTTTTCTTTGCTATCACAGGTGTCCAATTACTTGTTGGTAGATAGTGTATATACATACACATACATATATGGATTGTGCTGCCAAATTTAATAGTTGTCAGGTTTTCACTATAATATTGATTGAGCATAGAACCACATAATTAACTCATTCACTAGATCAGTGGTTTTCAAACTTTTTATCTTATGGGACCCTTTTTCCTACGATGTCTAGCAATGGAACCTCTCTATAAATACCATTAAAAATTAATGCACCAATACGCCTACTGTTTATCACTGATTTGAAATAAAAAGGAAATGAAAAAAATAGGCAATTAGTCAATGAAAAGATAATACTTACAAAAAGGTAATGTAGAACGAAAAAAATTTATTATGCCAATGATGCAAGTATTCATAATGAAAAATGTTAATGTAATGAATGGCTTTGCTTTTCATTGCCACATAGTTCTTTAAAATTTGATATTATCGAAGAAAGTTGTATTCTCATATCGGGCTCTGCATCCAGCTTTTCCGGTGCTTAGTTTTTGTTGAGGCATACACAGAAAAACCAGTTTTACAAAGATAGGTTATCACAAACGGTAAGAGTACTGACACAGCTTTTTGCGATAATAATGAATATCTTCCTTTCAAACTGCAACAAAAGTCTGCCACTGACAGTGTTTTATAAACGGATGTCATTGAAGAATCCGACATCATTTCAATAAATTTTTGATATCCATCAGATGAAAAGCATGGAGGTTTTTCATTAATAACAAATGGATTTTTAATCCATAATTGACTTTTTTAATTTTTCGTGCTGCTCACCTGGAAAATAGTGTCTCATTGAATCATGGAGAGCTTCCAGATGCTGGATGGTTTCACCACATTGTTTGTTTTCTATTTCTGAGTCCAGCTCTGACAGAAAGTTTCTTGCGGTTGGAAAGCAATCAAATTCATGGCTGCAGACACATCTGGTCCAAAGTTGAAGCTTTTTTTTAAATGCCACAAATTTGTCATTGGTGGTGAATACATCATTTTTTCCCCCTTGAAGTGCAAGATTGAGTTCATTCAGTTTTGAGAAAATATCAGATAGGTAAGCCACTCGAAATAACTACTCTTTATCATTTAATCAATCTTTAAAATAAAAGTGGTTATCAGTGAAGAAAGCATGCACTTCAGCTTGAAGTTCAAAAAGTATTCCAATATTTTACCTCGAAATAACCATCTTACTTCTGTACATAGAAGCAAGGACGTGTGAACACTTCCCATATCATCGCACAAGATTTTAAACGATCTGTTATTCAGAGGACGAGCTTTTATGAAGTTTATCATTTAAACTACTTCACCCAAGGCACTTTTTAGATAGAGAGGCAAAATTTTCGTCCAAAAGCTTGCCTACAAAGTATGCAGTGACTACTGGAGTACAGTTCTTTGCAATCATTTTGATGCGTGCAACAACACCAGATGTTTTTCCCGCTGTAGCTTTGGCACCATGTGTACAAATATCAATGCAATTTTCCCACGGAATTTCATTTTCTTCAAAGAAGGAATTTAAGCTATTAAAGATCTCTATGCAGTTCCATGTGCTGCTAACGGCTTTCATAAAAGATCTTCTGCCAGAGATGCTTCTTCGTACAGGTATTTTACAAAGGCGAACAATATCATGAGACCTGACACGTCTGTAGACTCATCTATTTGCAAAGCAAAATTGCAAAACTTGATGCGAATAATAAGTTTCTTTTTTCACTGCTTGCTACTTCCTTCACTCAGCGAGACACTGTATCACTTGATAGCGGAATTTTCACTATTTCTTTGGTCGATTTTTCACCAAGCATGCACTTAACCACGTCAATAACACATGGCTTGATAAGATTCTCGGCTATTGTATGAGGTTCACCTGTTCGTGATATTTGATAGCTTACTAAAAAGGAAGCCTCAGTAGCTTTTCAATTCACTATACTGTATGTGCTGCATGAAAAATTGTTTTTTCACTTTTAAAAGTTCATTACGCTTGCGTACAAAAAAAAAATCAACATTCTTATCTTTGAGTTCTTGATCTGTAGTAGTCTCCAAATAGTGCCGCAGTTCAGCAGGTGCTGTTGAGCTATTATGATAAACTTTGCTGCATACGATACACTGTGAATTATCTTCAGCTTTCATAAATGCCAAACTAATACAGCTCTTATCGTACTTTCTTCTTTCCTCAAATTTGACAGTTTTGTCTTGATCACACCTTCCAAAACGTGCATCATTTTCTTGAACTTTTTCCCCATTTTTTATTGGCCACTGGGAATTGGTTGGTTAAGGTTTTCTTGAAAATTTTGGCAATGTTTTACAAATTGCTTGTGGAACCCATGGAAAACTGTTGCGGAATCCTGGGGTTCCACGGAACACACTTTGAGAAATACTGCACTAGATGAACTGATGAATTAATGGAATTAAAAAATATTGCTAATGTACGCTGTGATTCTTCCTATATTGTTCACAGAAAATGTACAGTTTGTATCTATTTTCGTTTCATTTACAGAGGGCATTGAAGAAAGAAAGGTGTATAAAGATGTCTGTTAAGAGAATCAATCACTGTACATCATTCATTGAGTACCTCCATTTAAAGGAAATGATGCTACTGTAAGAAATTCATGAGGGCACACCAACTATTTGGGAAATCTTGTCCTCTATACACTATGATCAAAAACTGGGTTGCAAAATTAAAGTGTGGAAGACAGCGTTGAAGATGCACCCTGCAGTGAGAGGCCTGTTATCATTGCAACACCTGCAAATGTGGATGTCATTGATGATTTGCTTGTGCAAGATTACAAAGTAACATAGAAGCACAGTGAGACAACCTTCAACATCTCCTATGAGGGAGTTCACGAAATTGTGTGAAATGTTTTAGGAATGAGAGTTTCTTCAAGGTGGGACCACACACACACATCTTAAAGCAGTAAGAGCAGATGAGCAGTGAAAAAGAGTGGAGTGTTGTCATAAGATTTTGCAGCATTTCAATGCAAATGAAACTTCGTTATTGGGGTGGTATATGACTGTGGATGAAACATGGGTGCACAACTTTGACTCTGAAGCAAAACAATAATTTCAGCAGTGGAAGCATCCTTCTTCTCCTCCTCCAAAAATATTTCATGTACAGAAGTCCATGAGGCATGGCATTCAACTTCTGAGATGTAGAAGTGATTATTCTTGATTTCCTGGAGCAAGGTACTAACTACTATCAATGTAGAGTACACACAACCTTAGGTATTAAGGACCTTGTTGTAATAGATTTTTGTTGTAGTGGATGAAATACATATATGCTTGCCACGAACGCTGACTACAGGCATGCCGGTTGTTTAAGCATGCCCCACAGATCAGGATATGCTCAATATGCCCTGATTTCTGCAGGGGCAACCAATATTATATTTTGGTAACACTTCGTGTGTCGTAATTAGATCTTATGAAATAAGCTATTCCTGTCATTTAACATCAACCATAGATTATAAAAAATTAAAATTGATATATTCAAGACACTTTTGAAATAGTGTATTGTGAATATATTGTTTTAGTATATAAAGAAATTCTGTAATACACTATCTACCAACAAGTAATTGGACACCTGTGGTAGCAAAGGAAAACAAAGTTTATTCACCTTCAATAGTTGGTGGAGCCTCCACGAGCGGCGATTACAGCTGTGACCCTCCGGGGCATACTCTCATCCAGGCGTTGTACGACGGCTAGCTGTATTTTTTTCCACTCGGCTTGGAGAAGACAGGTCAGTTCCTTCACTGATTTCGGACGGTGGGGGCACCCCTTAAGTGGACGCTCCAACTCGTCTCAGAGGTGCTCGATAGGGTTAAGGTCCTGGCTCTGCGCAGGCCAATCTATTCGATTAACCCCATTGTCACCATACCAAGCCATGGTGGACCTCGCAACATGACAGGGGGCATTGTCATCCTGAAAGTAACATGGGTCCACCCCGTAAAACTGCTACAACGTAGGAAGCTCATGGTCGTCCAAAATGGTGCAGTAGGCCTTGGCGTTGAGTCTACCAGGAATTGCGACCAAGGGTCCCGTGCCATACCAGGAGAAACACCCCCATAGCATAATTCCACCGCCGCCGAACTTCACAGTTGGCACAATACATTCCGGCAGGAGGGTTCTCCTGGCAGATGCCAAACTCAGACCCGGTCATCCGAATGGTAGAGGGTGAACCTTGATTCGTAGCTCCAGAGAACCCGTTTCCACTGTTCAACAATCCACTGTCGACGTTCTTTGCACCACGTTAGCCGAGCAGCGCTATTGGACTTGGTTATCAAAGGCTTGTGGGCGGCAGCATGTCCATGATAACCGAGCAGATGGGCTTCCTTACAGATGGTATTCATCGAAAGAACACTCCCGGATGCCTGTTGAAACTCCTCGCGGATGTGGCCCATCGATTTGGTGCGGTTCTTCCGAATTTCTCTGGCCAGCACCCGTAGGTCTCTAACTCCCAGTTTTGTGGGTCTGCTGGGTCGGGGCACATTCCGACAGTCACCTCTCATCTTCCACTTGCCAATCACGTAGGCCACTGTCGATTTTGGGTACTTCAACTCGCTGGATATGTCACGTATGGATCGGCCATTTCTGTGATACCCGACGATTACACCTTTCTCGAAATGAGAGAGCTCCGAACTGCGTGGCATCTTGCATGCGACTGGTTGCATTGTTGTTTCCCACATGATATTTAACGGCGCGGCCGTGACGTGTATCGGGACTGCAGATATCGTCGATTGCAGGGGTGTCCAATTACTTGTTGGTGGATAGTGTATATGAGTTATAATTTTATGCTGAATTTAAAAGAAGTAAAAAAATAAATACATTGCTCTTTCCACGTTCCAGAAACACATGGCGACCGAAAAATTGTTTTCAGCCGCCGCCGTGGAATTGAACCACGGAACTCTCGATATCTAGCCGAGCGCATTAACTTTACACTAAGGTGGCCAGCAATCCACGGTGCTATGTGTATTTTTAAGTCAGCTTCTGACATAAGAATTAATTTTCAGATGTAATGATATATTTTTAAGTCAGCTTCTACAAAAGAAGTATTTTTCAGATGTAATGAGAAATGAAACAGTTATTAAGAAAAATGTGAAGGAGAACAAGAAGTTGCCCGAGTGGCATGAGGTGCTGGCTACTAATATTTTGCTCAAGATTGGTGAGGTATAGATGGCACGCTTGTCTTGCAGCGCTGTTCCTCTCCCAAGGAGCCAATGGCCTGAAATTAGGGACGGGCAACTGCTTATATATATCCCAGTAAGTTGCTCATGATGATCATTAAACTGCCAAACAGGCAAACAAAAAAGAAAAATCTTTTGCCCATAATATATTCAAATTTATTCACAAGCATAATGATTGAATGAAAAACGAGCACTGTTTCAAAAATGTTCTAAATACTACTGGATAACAATTAATAATAACAATTTTATTCTCTTATTTATTTTAAATAAATAGTGTACAAATACCATTGTCACTGTTATTAATATTGTGTGTGTGTGTGTGTTCGAATATGCCTGAGATTTACGAAACTCTATGCCTATGGTGCTAGCTAGGTAAGGCATCTGTCCATATCAGAGTTGAAGGACTGAGCTGTTATCCCCAATATGAACAGACCAGTTGTTCATGCTCCTGCTGTGTTGAGCATGCTTCTTATGATAGTTGTTCCTGCATACTTCTTATGATAGTTGTTCCTGCTCCTGCTGTGTTCCTGCTCTTTACCAATTGTTCCTGCTCCTGTTGTGTTGAGCATACTTCTTATGATACTACTGACCCTCATTCACCATAGCCTTTTACAAGGGGTGTGTCAGTGGAGAAGATTTGCCGTACTTGCCTCTGATCATTTGTCAGAGTTGTGCCCAAGTGAGACGTGGGTGGTGTGCTTGCCTGATGGCACTAACTCTGTCCCTTCCTTAGAGCCAATTGCCCTAAATTAGGGATGGGAGAAATCTTTTATAGCCCTATTAATTGCTCATGGTGGTTCTTAAATCCTGAAAGGGGAGAGGGGGAATGTCAGTGGAGCATCTTAGCTCTATTTGCTCAGAATAAAGAGTTCTTGTATTTATGATCACCACACAACATGCACATCTGCCATCTGTAAAATGTAAGTGAAATTTTATTTTATTTTTTTGCAGTATAGCGATGTGTAGTATTTTTGTGCTTTTCTGTTTATTAGATGTTTTGTTAGTGTATGTTTTTCCAGTAGTGTACATACACACATCTCCCCTTCAGCCATCCAGTTATAATAGGCAATCAGTAACAACAGCCACCATTTCTCTCTTACAGCAGTTTCTGAGTGTACAGTGATAGTACATTTAAGAGTGCAGAATTTACTGATCCTAAATTTGTAAATATAATTTTATACTGAGTAAACGTTTTTCCAGAGAAGTGATGGGCTGTTTGCTATGTTTATTTTTTGGAGCTGCTCCAATTTTTCTCTATGTACATATTTTGAAGGAAGAAAACTATGCATTTTGGGAAATGCAACAGAAAGAAGTTGATGAATCTCTTACAAATGAAAATAATGAAACATGAGCAAAAATGCCAATCATTTTTCCTAATATTGCATTTTTATGTATTGATATTATGGACACAGTGAAATTAGAGAAAACTGCTTTTTGTTATTTCTGCAGAAGGAAGAAATTACTACTCGACAAATGGCTGCAGTAATGATTTTGGTTTGGAATAAGATTGTTACCATAAAATAATTTGATTTCATGTTTTCCAGATTTTCTGTCAAAGGAACAAAACAAAAAATCACCTCAGTCATCACAATTATTACTCATGCAGGGTTCGCACGGTCCTTAAAAGTCCTTAAGAACTCCTTAATTTCCTTTTGCCTTTTTAAGGGCCCTTAAAAAGTCCTTAAGAACTCCTGAATTTCCATTTACTTTTTTAAGGGCCCTTAAGAACTCCTTAATTTCTGTTCTGTTTTTAAGGGGTCTTAAAAAGTCCTTGAAAACTTCTATATTATATTCGGTCGTTAAAAAGGTCATGGTGCTTTACGTCACTAGATCCACTAGATCACATGTCGCAAAAGTTTACCCATGTTCTGTATTGCTTTTGGCAGTTTACCAACCAGCCACCTTCAAATCCCTTTGGTTTATATTAGATTTATTGCTGGCTTCTTGTTTTCTTTGTGCGGGGTCAGTGCAGTTCAGATCATTATCTTCTGTTATTTATTAGAGATTGTGGTACTAAGTAAAGAGCTTCTGTCTTTTCAGCTAGACAGAAATATGTTTAATATTTAGATGCCGAAAAAGAAAACAAATGTGCCAAGCAACATCTGGGAGGAAACGTAAATTGATTGAGGAGGAATTGCAAATGCTTAGTACGAAAAAACTGAAAGTAGAAAAAAATATTGCCAAAAATATTGCCGAATTAGGAATTAGAATTAGAGAAACGTGCAGATCACCTTGCCGCCCAAGGGTAATTGATGAGAGATATAAACTGCTTCCTTCAATCAAGTAATTTTCGAAAATTAATATTAAAAAAAAAAAAATGAAGAATTGGCAGAAATTACCATGTCAGTAGTTGCAAAAAAGGAGCTGAAAAATTGATTTCATTGTAGGCCTACATCTATTGATTGACCTCAAAAAAGTGAATATGTACATAATATAATTTCCTTGCAGTCATCGTTAAATTGCATTACTGATTTTTAAGTTTAAGAGCAAAAAAAGATGTACAATAGAAGTAAAAATTCTGAAGGAAATTTCATAGGTGTCTTGTTGTTACTGCAGTTTGTTTTAGCTTTTACACCTATACACTATTGGCAAATGTTGAAAATCAACCTGCATTAAGTGTACGGAAGAAGTTACTACAAGTGCTACAGCTGTAGTTCTTAAAAAAAATGCAACAGTTACACAAGCAAAAATGTGTTATTCATCCAAATCAACGAAAACCAAATTTTTCTCCAGATTTGGGAATTTGGAAGCTGTGTAAGATTAAAAAAATAAATAAATCAATACTTAAAAGAAAGTGCGTCTTCACTGTTCAGTTCTGATTCTTTGAATTCTACCAATGTAGTTTTGAAATTTATGCAAGCATTTTTATTGAACTTAGGGCTTTCAATTCCGATGATATGATTTAAGTTACGATGAACTTGTGTGTTTCTATTTGATTTAGATAGTGTGTTTACTTGATTCATTAACCTAAAACAGGTCTAACAAGCTGTGCTGCATTTTTATAAAAGTGTTATTTTTCCAGCTGCAGCACTTGTAGTGATGCCATCCACAGAATTAATGCGTTTAGTTTCTTAGCCTGTGTCCGTACATATTTGTAAAAGTAATACTGATGGAAGGAATTAAGTTATTGAATGGAAAGGTAAAGATACCAAAAGACTGACAATCACAGCTATATGAAATTCTAAGCTGTATTTGTAATACTGTTTTTGTTAAAATGAATTTGTAAATTAATAAAAAAATATAAATTCGGATAAACTTTGAAGGAAAAACAAATGCAAATTTAAAAAATTTCCCAAACCACAAAGATGGGCCTAAATCACAATTAATGGGTGAAAATTTGTTGAAAATTGAAATTCCAAAGTAAATAAATTTTATGCTTCACACCACAATATGAAGAAGCAGAGTGTTAGTTCTGTAGATGCAAAGATATGCTTCAGGACAAATAATGGATCCAGTATTACCAGTAAGTAATGTATATAAGGAACTTTTAAGTTAGTTGGTTTTTCTGTTGGAATATTTAGGTTTATTTTAGTAGAACTAATTTTAATTCATATATTTGTGCAATGGAATATTCATTAGTTTCAACAAAATTGATTTATTGTGTTAAAATGACTTATGTTGTAATAGTTAACTCACATTTTGTATATTGTGTATATTTGCATGCAGCGATTATGAAGTCCTTAAAAAAATATTTAAAGGTCCTTAAAAATAGCCTGAAGGTTCTTAAAAACTCTTTAATTCCCATTTTCAAAAAAGAGTATGAACCCTGTCATCGTTGCAATTACATCACAATTATTACTCATGGTTGCAATTACATCACAATTATTACTCAGTCACCTCGGGTATCACGATTCTACTCGATGCAATTTTTTGTAGTCTCGATTTTGAAGTTGTGTAGTCTTATCAGATGCACTGTTTCCTTTCAATTGTAGAGCTTGGAAATTCAGTTTTCACACATTTTTAAAGTTTATTCTATGGTACTAATTTGACCCACATTGCACAGAATAATTGTCAAAGTAAAATTTATTTTATTTTTCTTACATATTTACAGAATAGTGATAGACACCGAATTTTATTGTGGCAGATGAAATGTAATGTCTCATATTGGCTACTGAAAATTACTGGGAACAAAATCATGTTGGTTAGTAAAAATTACCGAAAAAGTCATGCTGATTACTGATAGTCATTTCAAAAATGTGACTTTACTGAAAATTTATCCTGGCATCATGATGATATAGCAAAACATTATTTTGTGTTATGTTATGATCTGCTCCTGTTCTTTTCCCCTTTCTGATGCTCCGTAACTGTTTTTTTTTTTTTCATTTGGCTAGTAAAATATAGACTCTACTAGCCCAGCAATTTGTTTAAAATTTAGTACTTTCATAAAGGTTTCTCCACCTTCCTAAAATTCGATTATTTTATTGTTTTGAATTATTTTGAAAAGTGTCTAGAACTAAATTTGTTTACCTTAAAATACCACAGATGAGATATAATGTTTCCTTTTTAAACCATTACATTTTATTTCTTTTTAATCTCCACCTCTGTCCAAACTTTTTGATTACTCAAAGTGATTGTAAATGAATATTGGAATTTGAAGGCCAGAAATCATTCTAAAATTTCACTTAGTGTAGTTCAAAGCCATTTTATATGGAAGTAATTGAATGTATTAAGCAAGTGGTTATAAATAATTAGTGACTGAGCTGAATTTTCATTTCTCCTCATGCAGATTCCTGGTACTAAAGATTTAGTTCTGGATGATGAACTCATATGTTCACTGGATTACATAGCAAATGTAAATGTTCTAAAGGTAAGTTGGTGTGTGTAAAAATATTGTGAGTTAAAAGATTTGACTGAAGATTTATTTTTTACATAAAAATTAAAGAAATGATGTATTTCTGTGATTTATTTATTTCCTCTTGCATTTCTTTATTTATATTTTATAAATTTGTGTGAAAATATCAGGGCTGAATTTAGAATTGAGCCAGTCATAGTAGCTGATTAATTAAATTTGTCGTTCTGAGCAGCAATTCATTATTGCATAGTTAACAGAAATGGTAAAAAGTCAGCATCTGACTTTTTAGCTACAGAGCTTTGTTTCTGTTATAAGCTTTCAGAATTTGAATGTAGACTGGTATTTCTTCTCAGACACTTTAGTTGATAACATTTTGGTGATTAGAAAATTGTCACTCATTAGATAAACATCAAATAGAACCAGAAAGTCAAAAGACACGGTTTTTCACATTTCTCAAGTTATCAGATCAGTGAGGCATTAAATCATCTGACAAACTTTGAATTTTAGGTGTTGTTAAAGATTACCAAAATCACATCCATCTTGCTGGTGGTTGGCATAGACTTTTGGCTAATCATTCTAGTTGGACCCAGGTTCCAGTCCTAGTTGAGGCCCTGGGTGGCATGCTTGTTCTACAGCTCTGGCTCTGTCCCTTTCTGGGAACCAGTACCCCTAAATTAACAACAGATAACTTCTTGTATCCTTAGATGCCCGTCACATGGGCTTTTAAAAAACCCTGGAACTATGAAAACAGAAATTCTTTATGCAGATTTTTCTTTAAACTGAATGATTTCTGTTTTCCACTGCAGTATAAAAGTTGAGAACTTGTAAACTGTTGCATAATATCGGTAATAAAAGCACCAAATCATGTGTCTGTTCACCATTTGTAACTGCATTTCATTCGCTATCCTTTTTTCTTTTAAGAAATGCAAACTAAGCTGCAGTGATGTAATAAATCCATTAACATTGTTGGCAATCATCACATTGACCTCATTCCAGAAACACCACTTGGTTTGTGTTGAAGATTTAGCTTTTGAACAAAAGTTTTTATCTTTTTTAATGGGTTTTCCATTGGAATAGATGAAGCAATTTCTAGTTCTTAATAACATTTTTCTGTGTTCAGCTTTTGTTGCTATCTAAGATGTTTGCCATTAATCATGTAATAAGCAGGGTGATAAAATACAGAAAATTTTGAATTACTTTAAAAAATCTCATGGGTCTCCTATTCTTACTGAACATTAGAGCACGATATGTTAGCAGACTTAATTTTTTCAATATTGCAGTGGAATGTTTTAATACCATGTGAAGTGTATATTTACATTGGCAGTTAGAGCTGTTTGGTTTCAGTGTCACTGTTTTATATCCAACAGAATTATTTTTCATTTTCCTCTGATCAGGTGGTGGAAAATATTTTCATCTACTCATTGTATGGAGATCAACTGAATTCTTTTTTTTTTAGTTTCTGAACAAAATTGAAATTATGTCAATAGTAATTTTTCTCACATTTTCATCATCATGCACTGTTTAGAACAAGAAATAGCAAATTGACTTGTATTTTGTATCAGCATTTGTACTGAGTGATAAGCAGCCATTGCAAATGTTGGTAGCCAGTCGCCAAATGGCAACCAGATGTTTTGTACTGGCTAGTAAATTTTATTGAATGTATATTGCGTTACTGACAATCTACTTAATAGTCTAAAAGCCATGTATGCTGGCAGTAGAGTAGATCTTGTGTACAAGTGAATGGTGTTTTATCAGATTGGTTTTCTGTTGGTGTAGGAGTCAGACAAGGTTGTGTAATGTAACCATGGCTATTTAACATATTTATGGATGTGTGCATGCGTGATGCCAAAATAGATAATACTGGTTTATGTCTTGGTGATATCCGTGTGTGCAGATTGCTGTATGCTGATGACACTATCCTTTTGGCAGAGAGCAAAAGTGAGTTGCAGAATATGTTGTCCCAGATGTACGAAGTTTGCATGAAATTCAAACTGAGTAAGCCTATAAATAAGGGAAAAACCAAAGTTATGATTTTTGAGAGAGGAACTGGTAGTACTGAATGTAATATAAGTCTAAATGGTACAATGATTGACCAGGTGAATGAGTTTGTTTATTTAGGAAGCATGTTTGACAGAAAGAACAAAGTGGATGGGGAAATTAGTAGTGAGTGAATTCTTCATTGAAAGTCATGGCAGCTCTGGGAGGTTTTCACAGGAATGATGGGTTCTCAAGAGAGTTCTGCATGGCTGTGTATGAAAGTGTAATTGTTCCAACTCTGATATATGGCAGTGAAACCTGGGTACTACAGAAAAAACATGGGAGTCATTTGTGTACTGGAGAAATGTGTTACTTACGGGGGTTTGTGGCAAGACACGTTCTGATTGTGTGAGGAATGAAGATGTGTTGCAGTTGTGTAATGTGAATCATAATGTTAGCAAGGTGGAGACTAATATGCTTTGGTGGTTTGGCCATGTTGAAAGAATGAGTGATGAGATGCTTACTAAGAAAATCTTTTCAGTCCAAGTGGCAGAAAGGAAAGGCAGAGGAAGGGCAAGGAAGTCATGGGAGGATCAGATTCAGAAGTGTCTGCAAGGGAAAAAGATTATGAGTATGAAGTATAGAAGATCTTGTGTACAGTGTGTGATGGATGTCAGTGAAGCCCGAGTTGTATGTAAAGATCGCTGTAAATGGAGAAGTTTGATACAGTAACAGTAAGTAAAAATTACCTGGCAGTTTGTATTTCTTTGTGGAGCTGACCTCTGAATCTCAAAGAACAGCTTAGTGATGATGATGATGATGATGGTAGTAATTTTTTTAATATAGTAGCCAACAATGGCCAGTAGATTTCTTTCCCCAAGTGAGCAACTATGTTGTTCAAGTTTTCCACCCACTTGTGAATGAATATCAAGTTCAGTTTTCTCGCCCTTGTTCCTGCAGCTGCTTAAAAAATGAATGGAAGGTAAGGTGTGCTTTGAGAGAAACTTAATCTGCTGATGAATCAGCCTGGAGCGACCAAAGGGTCAAGGTTCCTAAAACAACCTTTGCCATGGTATAATGTATCTTTGCCATGGTATAATGTATCTTTGCCAAGGTATATTTGATCTTTGCCATGGTATACCTTGTAGAAAGTATAATGTTATCTACAGGTAAAATAATTAACTTTGAATCTCTGTTTGGCCACATATATGCTGAACAAAAAGAAACAAACTGTTATGACAATGTTTTTAAGATGACGCAGATGCTGCATCTAATACCATGTAGTACTGCTCCTTGTGAGTGTGGCTTTTCAGCAATGAACCTCATAAAAACAAGTAATTGAGCACTTCTGAATAGTGACACTCTAAATAACTTAATGAAGATTTGATGCAATGGCCCTTCAATTGAAGATTTTGATCCTCAAAAAGCTGTTCAATTGTGGTGGGCAGATACCTCTGATGGGGAGATCAGACACAGTACATATCAGCGGTAAACTGTATCAACATTATTAGTGCCCCTTTATGCACATATATCCTAGCTTTTGTCCCTTTGTTTTAAATATTTTTAAAGTAATTAGACATCTAACTTCAATGGCCTCTGGAAAATAAATTATGTATGTGTAAATTAAGGTAGTAAAAGTAATGATATTACAGCACTGAAAATAAATTGTCAAAAAAAAAATATCAATCATTTTGGAACAAAAGCATATGCAATATTGGCAGTCAATCTAATGATCCTATGCAGTAACTGCTCTGCATCTGTTTTTATGAAGTTAATGGGGAAGGGGTCTCTCATTAGAAAGAGAAAAGAAACATTTGCCCATTTAATTTCATAGAAATATAAGTAGAGAAGTTACTGAATATGATTTTTCTTTAACTTTGTATGGCCAGTAGATTTTGTCATTTGGCTAGTAGAAATTTCAGCAGTTTTGCAAGGGCTGCTGATAAGACGATAGTCTGCAGATTGTGTAACACCAATTTTTATCAAGAAGCTTTCATTTTCCCCTGTGATTGGTTGGTGGGAAATATGTAAGAAACTAAGAAGTATAACCAATTACTTATGAATTTATAAGAAGTTATTGTTTTATTATTTTAATGTTATTGTTGTGATCATCAATATCTACTCCAGCACTGATGATACTAATTTCTTTAGAGTTCCACTGGAATTTTTCAAATTGTGTATGTGGATGTACTGCTTTAATCAATAATCTGTTTCATTAGTTCTGCCATGCATACCATCACTTGCTGAGTTAATGACTTGTCAAAAAGAATGAAAGATAACTTACTTAGTATGTACATAGTTTGCTTCCTCAGTGGTCAAGTGATCGGAGTCATTAACTTGAATGCTGGTACAAGTTGGACTCTTGTCGAAGTCCCAGATAAGCATCACTAGTGTATTTGTCTTGTTTCGTTCCCGCAACCTTGAGCCAGTTACCCCATGCAATGAAAATATGAAATATGTAATAATTTATGTACAATATTATATTGAATTTTTATGGTTCATTCATTTTTTTATTAAAAAAAGAAATAAAACCTGCATATGCATCTCTCTGTGAATTTTTACTGGTTGTATTTCAAACTGTGTTATAGTGTTTTACTAAAGTATGGCATTTTTAAAAATTTATTTAGCTATGTGATGTAGGGAAAATATATAAATTGGAACCTGGAACTTCTCCTGGACAAACATCAAGGTAAATTCATTTAACTTTTAATTTTTTATTTTTTTTTGGACCATATTTTATCTCTAAGAGGAATATGGTGAACTCATTAATTTTTTCTGTGACTTCATGATTTATTTTTCCTCAGCTATTTTCCATGTTTCTTATACACTGGTGGAAAAAAAATCCCAACACCACGAAAAAATAGTTGTAGATTAATGAAATGGCGGCAATACATTTGTATGAGTAACATATTTAATCGATTAAGGTTTCAAGATCACAGCTTATTGTAAGCGCGAGAAGAGCCATTTTAAATGTGAAATGCTGGTACATTAATAACCGGTGTAACCGCCAGAATGTTGAATGCAAGCACGCAAACGTTCATGCATTGTGTCGTACAGGTGCTGGATGTCAGTTTGTGGGATGGAGTTCCATGCCTGTTGCACTTGGTCGGTCAATACAGGGACGGTTAATGCTGGTTGGGGGTGACGCTGGAGTTGTCGTCCAATGATGTCCCATACGTGCTCGATTGGTGAAAGATCTGGTGATCTAGCAGGCCACGGCAACATGTCGACACTCTGTAGAGCATGTTGGGTTATAACAGCGGTATGCGGGTGAGCGTTATCCTGTTAGAAAACACCCCCTGGAATGCTGTTCATGAATGGCAGCACAACAGGTTGAATCACCAGACCGACGTACTACTGTGCCGTCAGGGTGCGTGGCATAACCACGAGAGTGCTCCTGCTGTCATAGGAAATTGCTCCCCAGACCATAACTCCAGGTGTAGGTCCAGTGTGTCTCGGCCGCAGACAGGTTGGTTGCAGGCGCTCACCTGGCCTCCTTTTAACCAACACACGGCCATCACTGGCACCCAGGCAGAACCGGATTTCATCAGAAAACACAACAGATCTCCATTCCGTCCTCCAATGAGCTCTAGCTTGACACCACTGACGTCGCAAATGGCAATGGTTTGGAGTAAGTGGAATGCACGCTACAGGGCATCTGGCTCGGAGCTGTCCTTCAAGTAACCGATTTGTAACAGTTCATTGTGTCACTGTGGTGGCAACTGCAGCTCGAATTGCTGCCGCAGAGGCGGTACGATGCGCCACGGCCATACGCCGTACACGGCGGTCTTCTCTCTCAGTAGTGCCACGTGGCCGGCCGGAACCTGGTCTTCTTGAGGCAGTACCTTCCCTTGACCACCGCTGCCAACAATCATGCACAGTGGCTACATTCCTGCCAAGTCGTTCTGCAATATTGCGGTACGAAAATCCACCTTCTCGTAGCCCTATTACACGACCTCGTTCAAACTCCGTGAGCTGTTGATAATGGCTTCTTCGTCTTCTTAAAGGCATTCTTGACTAACATCAACACCCTACGTCGAATCTCAATGATAACTAACGCTCACGAACGTTAAAGCGCATATTTACAGCAAACCTGTTTTGCATGTTCAGAGGGCGCTACTAGCGCCACACGTATGCGCCGAGCGTGAAATTTGCTTTGACGTCATCTTACAGATGTACTCTCACTGCCTACCAACTGTCGTTTATCTAACACAACCCCTTCTTGGTGTTGGGATTTTTTCTGTCAGTGTAGATTAATCATATTAGCAAATTTAGGATTAGAAAATTTTGTGCTCCTAAACATACTATCACTGTAGATTCAGAAACTGCTGTAGTGTTTGTAAAATCCTACTAAATGTTTGCTTTTAGTATTTGGAAATACGTATGCGATAAGGTGTTAATTTCTCAACTGAATATTAATTGTTATAATTCTATATATATATGTTTCACAAATAATTTATTAACAAGACATACCGATGAATTAGTGTTCTATGCCATTTCATTCAGATTCTAAATTCAGCTCATTTGCATGTAATTGGTGAAACTAGTGAAAGGACTTTCTAAAAGTTAGTTGCCTCTGTCACTCAGTTGACTTTTCTTTTGTACAAAATTCTTCACCCTTTGAGTGCATGATAAGAAAAGTTTGCACTTTTGGTTTTACATTGTGAGTGCAATCTTCTTGCATTCAACATGCATGGCAACAACTGAAAGTGATTTTTGTAGGTTGTTGTTAGTTTGTGTGACTATTGCAGAGTGGCCAAGTGTCTGTATTTACCCAAATTCATCTGATTTCGGAAATATTCTTCGGAAATCCGATTTTTCTGCAAAAATCCGGTTTTGTGGCTTTGCTACTTTTTTCTTTTATTTATTTATTTATTTATTATGCATGGCATTTCTTTCCCCTCATTAATGATAGCAGTGATAATTTTTCTCCAGCGTGAACTCTGGCTGTGGGAGTCGGTAATGAATGAAGACTTTTTTTTTTTTTTTTTGTTAATCCATGGCACTTGCAAGTGCTAAAAGATCATGAGCCCTGCGATTGTATCAAAACAATTAGTGGCTTGAAAAGTTGAAGTACTGGTTTATGGTGTCACATCCACAGCGCTTGTGTGGTGCCTTGCGCAGGGATGGGAATTATGCACCAAAACAAAAGTTTTCTGCCATCTTGCTACAAAAAGGCTGATTTTTTGTTACGAGACTCCAAGTACTATGGATTTTATGTAGTTACTAAGGAAATCATCAGTCTGCTACGGAAAACATCGACTATGCTATGAAAATCGAAAATCTCAGTGAAATAGTGTTATTAAACATCTGTGTCAAGTTTATTTTCATATTTTCAGGATGTTTCGATTGAAACAAACGGAAAAAAATCAGCGAATCTCGCAAATGTTTATAATCACACTGAAAATGACTGCTGTAGCAGCGATGAGAATATCAACTCACTTTCCTTTTCCGCATATTAATTTTTTTTTACTTTCCTTCTTTTCTCCCTCTGAGATCATGTTCCCCATGTTTAATATCTACCGTAATGGCGAAAAGGAGTGACTTCGTATCTTTTAAGAATTTTTTCTAACGAAATGCATGTTTTCGTATTTTTAATACATCATCATCATTGTCAACCATTATTAATCCACTGCTGGACGGTCTCCCCAAGTTTCCTCCACAACGGTCTGTCTTGTGCCAGTCTCCTCCATGTCACTCCCGCATACTTTCGAATTTCATCCACCCATCTCCCATGTGGTCTTTTTCTGGGTCTTTTCCTGTCCCTTGGAATCCAATCTAAAATTTCGGCTGTCCATCGATGGTCTGTCCTTCTGGCAGTATGTCCAGCCCATTGCCATTTCAGGGATTTAACTCTGATCATGATGTCTTCCACTCTTGTCATTTTTCGGATCCATGAGTTCCTCTTCTTATCTCTCCTGGTTACACCAAGCATGCACCTCTCCATGCTGCTTTGAGTTGTCTGCAGCCTTTGTATGTCTCTTTTAGTTAAGGTCCACGTCTCTGCACCATACGTAAGCACTGGAGGGATGCATTGATCAAACACTTTTCTCTTAAGACATAATGGCATATTGCTCTTGAAAATTATGCTGTTTCTTCCAAAAACTCTCCAGGCAACTTTTGTACGCCGATTAATTTCTTCATCAATGTGCCCCTCACTTAATATCTGCTGTCCAAGATAAACGTATGTGTCTGTTATCTCCAGCTTTTCTCCAACAATCGATAAATCTTCATTTCTTGTAAAAGCATTGAACATCACTTTTGTCTTCTGAAAGTTCATTTTTAATCCCACTTCTTTACTCTTGTCAGCAAGTTCCTGGATCATACTCTGCAGCTCTGATGGGGTAGTTGCAAAAATGACTACGTCGTCAGCAAAACGAAGGTGGGTTAGATAATCTCCATTAATCTTTATCCCTTTGTTTTTCCAGTTCAGTGATTGAAAGACATTTTCCAATGTGGCATTAAAGAGCTTCGAAGATATGGTGTCACCTTGTCTCACTCCCTTTCCAATTTTTATGTGTGTTGTATTTTCAAACAGCCGAATCTTTGCACTTACATTTTCATAGATGTTATTCATAATATTAATGTAAGCATCTTCAATACCGCAGAATTTCAGAGCCATTGTAACTGCTGATGGTTTCACCGAGTCAAAGGCTTTTTCATAATCGATAAAGGCCATGCACAATGGAAGTTCATATTCCCTCGCTCTTTCAATTAGTTCTCTCAGTACGTGGATATGATCTATTGTGCTGTAGCCACTCCTGAATCCAGCTTGTTCTCTCGGTTGAGCCATGTCCAGTGATACCTTCAAGCGGTGTGAAAGAACTTTAGTGAAGATTTTATAAACCACTGATAGGAGGCTGATAGGTCTGTAGTTCCCGAGATCCTCAATGTCACCTTTTTTATGTAGCAGGATCATTGTAGCGTTGTTCCAATACTCGGGAATCTTCCCTTCATTAAGGCATCAAGTGAAAATTTGGGCGAGTACTGTTTCGATTTCTCCACTTGCTTCTTGTATGGTGTTTACAGTAATTCCATCTTCTCCTGGAGCTTTTCCCTGCTTCATGTTCTTGATTGCATGTACTACTTTTGCTGGGAGGACTGGAAGAACTCTGGTACTGGTACCTTTCATGATGCCTGGAGTACATGTATCATCCCTTTCATATAATTTGGAGTAGAAATCTTTCACTCTTGTCAAAATTTCGCCTCTATTTCTTGTTAAAGAACCATCTTCTTTTCTCAGTGCCATAATCTGTTTTCTTCCCTTACTGAGATGTCCCTTTGCTATCTTTAGGCTTTGGTTGTTTTCAATTGCTTTCCTAACTAGTTCACAGTTGAATTTCCTTACGTCTTCGGTGATACTTTTTCGTACTGTCTTGCATAGCTCTATATATTCCACTTTGGAAGTCACATCTTCTTTAGTTGTCCTCATCTCTCTTCTTTTTTGCATCAACATTTTGGTTTTTCCTGATAATTTGTTCACATGCAACTTGTTCTTAGACCCAGCTAATTTTGTTGCTGTTTCCATTAGAGCTTTGGTTACTTTTCTGTTAACTTCAGAAATATCCACTTCTTCCGATGTTAGGCCTTCTAAAGCAGAGAATTTGTTCTTCAGTTCCAACTTGAAGGTGTTATGGAGTTTTTTAAGGTTGGTTATGTCAATACATTTTGTTTGTCTTATGAGCTTGCCAAGTTCAAGTTTAGTGTTGAGGTGCATCTTACATCTCACCAATCTATGGTCACTACCTGTGTTGAACTTGTTTAGCACACTGCAGTCTTCTATGACGAATATTTTGTTACACATAATAAAATCAATTTCACTTGTCTTCCCATTTGGATGTCTCCATGTCCATTTCCTGTGTGGCTTTTTCTTGAAAAAGGAGTTCAAGATGAAAAACCCTTCTGCCTCTGCAAACTCAACAAGAGTATTTCCACGCTGGTTTCTGTTGCCGTGACCGAATTTACCTACTGAAGTTTCATTCTGTTGCCGTTGCCCTATTTTTGCATTGAAATCTCCCATAATTATCTTCAAGTGCTGCTTACCTTTATTATTTAGATGATGAATTTCCTCATAAAATTCTTCAATTTCTTCTTCAGGATGACTTGTGGTGGGTGCATAAGTTTGAATAATCTGAGCCTTGTATCTTCTTGAGAGTTGGATAACGTGTCGTGCAGCTCTGTCAGAGGAACTTTCAACTTCTACAACTTTATCCTTCAGTTTCTTGTTTATTATAAATCCAACACCACTAGTTCTGCCAGTATCTGTCCCACGATAGTAGAAGAGATGTCCACTTTTCAGTTCAATGAGATCTTCTCCTTTTCTCCTTACCTCACTTAGCCCAACGATGTCCCACTTGATCCTTTGTAGTTCCTCTTCCAATTCAAGAAGCCTTGAGTCAGAAGATAGGGAGCGTCCATTATACATAGCCAAGGTCAGCATCAGATGGCAGCCTAGTCCGTTCCTCCGGGGATTCTTAGTACCCTCTGCCTTCATGTCGCACTGGCCGCTGCCTTGGCCAGGTGCATTCCAGCTGCCGGAGACTGAGGGCCAAGATTTAAGTTGTGGAGTCATTTTGGAGGTGTTTGGCCATAACTCACCATGCTGGCAAAGCGGGTTGGTGAGTGTGGGATAGCGTTTCCTCTAATCCCGATGGTATAGTTATACCACTATTGGCGGTCGTCAGAGCCCCTTTAGTGGGAACAGGATGCACCACGAGAAGGCGGGGTTGACATTTGTCAAGAAGAGGCTGTGATGTTACGCATCACCTGACCTTACATCCCTTCTAATACATACTGCTTCAAAACTAATCAATAGCGAGCAATGATTTTTACCTGTTTTATTAAATGAAATTAAATTTCTAGATCGGTATTCAATTTGTCTGCTGTGGAATCCACCCCGTTCCGATGCCCGTAAAATTATTTCACAGCAAAGTGAGCAACACAGTATCAATTTTTCATATGTAATTTTCCATAAAATTCCTGTTTTTCCGTTGATTCGCGGAATTTCGGTTTTTCTGTTGTCATTTGGGTCATTCTTGAGATTGATGCAAAACTGAAGAGAAACTTTTTTCCAGGGGGGGGGGGGCTTAACCACCCCTGAACACACATTGATGTCCCGGTTTTTCATTTTAAAAAGTTGGCAGCTCTGCTATTGTTCAGGAGGCACAGTTTCACATCAGGCTGTAAAACTAGACAGGATAAAAATACGTTACACAAGATCATTTATCCAGATTGCAAAGGAAAGTATATAAATTGGCAAAGTGATAAGAGTTTTGTGTCAACTGGAGAACAGCACTTCCTGAAGCAACCATCTCTTTTTGAGGTGCTGGGGCCACTCATATGCACAAGACAAACTGAAACAAAGACAAAAGAAATGTCGGCAGCCAACGTGATAAACAGCAATGCTGCCCCCAAACAAATTGATAATTGAAGGAGATTAGGTTTGAAGAAGTAGAGGGAGTAAAGAGTTGATGCTTAGCTGTACTTCCACCCTCCTAATTTCAGCCAAAACATAACGTCACTAGAGAGAGGGTTTTTGAGTGAGGAACTGTTAGTACTGAATGCAAGATCAATCTAAATGGCACAGAGATAGACCAGGTGAATGAATTTGTATATTAAGGAAGCATCTTTGACAAAGAAAACAGATTAGATTATGAAATAAGTAGGCAAATGAATTCATCTTTGAAAGTCATAGCTGCTTTAGGAAGGTTTCACAGGAATGGTGGGTTCTCAAAAAAAGCACAAATGGCTATGAATGAACGTGTAATTGTTCCAACTCTGATGTACTGCAGTGAAACCTGGGTACTGTAGAAGAGACATAGGAGTTGTTTGTGTGCTGGAGAGATGCATTATTTTGGGGGATGGGGGCTGGCAAGACATTCTGATTATGTGAGGAATAAAGATGTGTAATGTGAAGAAAAATGTTGTTAGTAAGGTGGAGACATATTCTTAGGTGGTTTGGCCATGTTGAAAAAATAAGTGGTGAGATGCTTATAAGAGAATTTATTCAGCCTAAGTGGCAACAAAGCAAGGTTTAGGAAGGCCAAGGAAATCATGGGAAAACCAAATTCAGGAATGTCTGCATGAAAAAAAGATAATGAGTATGAAACACAAAAGGTCTTGTGTGGGATGTGTGATGGATATCAATGAAGCTCAAGTTGTGTGCTGAAATCGCTGTAAATGGAGACATTTGATGCATCAACAGTAAGTAAAATTTTGTTCTATCTGTTTTAAACTGGCATATGAGCTTTCTTTGAGGAGCTAACCTCTAAATCTCAGAGAACAGTTCATGGTTGGCACTGGTTGATTACACAGAACATTGAAAATTCTGCAATGTAGGCATTGGAAAACAGTTGCCACAACATAGGTAAAAGAATTTTCAGGGATGTGTTGCCACATTATATTATATATAGATGTGTTGCCACAATATCAGGGATGGAAAATGGTCAGTAAAATCAGTAAAAGTCAGTATTTTTCAGATTGGTCAGTTTTAGTCTGTATTTTTCAATTTTGGTCTGTAAAGTCAGTTTTATACCATGGCTTTTTTAAAAAAGATTTATGTGATATGAAAAAAAGTTTGTGGTCGGTAAAGTAATGTTTTATGTAGCAGATGGATTGAAAAATTAGAAAATGCCGTTGAGAAGGCTCTGAGTTATAACTTTGTTAACAACCTTGTGCACTAGAGAGTGATTTTTGATCTCTATATTGGGAATGTTATCTAAGTGCAAATAAGTAAATTTCGGTTAACTTTCCTCGCCAGATGTATTATTTTGGTTTGGGGAAGAGTTGTGTGTGCGCATATAGGCAAACAATGCTCCTACCCATCTTATATTTCTTGTACTACTGTATTTCCTATAATTTTTCTTAGTACTTTCTCATACATTAGTATGAGGAAGTATTGTAATCGTGCAAAAATTCAAATTCGAGATTTCAACGGAAATACATGTTTCGGGGTCCCCCGAATATGATTTCATTATTTTCGAAGTGGTTTCTGTGTGTCAGTCTGTTTGTGTGTCTGTATGTCTGTAGTTTGTGTCCACCATAACTACATAATTATCTGGTTAATTGAGAAGTTTTTTTTAACTAATGAGTGCTGATTTTTTTTTTTAATTTCTCTGAAAATAATAATACGGAGGTGAAATTTGGACATTGTAGTGTTCTGGTAGTTCACCACTGTGTAGGGCGGGGTGAGGCCCTATACCGGCACGAAAATCTTAACCTGGGAATACTCAGTAAATTTTACTGTAGGAATTTAATAGACACCCTGCTTAAAAATTTCTCTCTCTCTCTCTCTCTCTCTCTCTCTCTCTCTCTCTCTCTCTCTCTCTCTCTCTCTCTATATATATATATATATATATATATATATATATATATATATATATATATGTGTGTGTGTGTGTGTGTGTGTGTGTGTAGGGGAATAGTTGTGTGTGCATATGGGTTTTTCCTTCACTTCATACTGTAATGAATAGTAATCCTATTTTTTTTTATTTGTTGTTTCAGGTCATGCAGCTGTCTTTATAAAATCATACGTTTTTTGATTAACTGGATTACTTAGACAAAAGTATGGGAAAATGTACTGTAAAATCAGAATGGTTCCAGAAAAAGGACAGCAATGGTTTCATGGTTTCTGAATGGGGACAGAAAAAAAGTGACAGTGAAGTTTTTAGTATGTTGTGCGCACAAACATTTTCAGTTTCTTGGGGCTTTAGTGCTATAGAGCAGCATGCTTCTACTCAGAAGCACAGAGAACAATGTAAAGTGAAACTGAGTTCTTCACAACTACATTTGTCTTCAGCCCGTCCTGGATGTAGCAGTGATGGTGTAATTTCATCTCCCGGAGCTACACCATCAATTCAGCTTTATTCTGCTAGACAAGCTGCTTCAAGGGCAGAGTTAATCTGGTGTTTGAAAATGATTGGAGGGAACTTTGCTGTTCAGCCAGCTTGTGAAGATGTCAAAGAAACCTTTGAGGCAATGTTTCCTGGAAGTGTTCCTTCTGTGTTCACCCTTTCAAGGACAAAGGCAAAATATTTAGTATGTGATGCTTTAGCTCCATATTTTAAAAAGCAGTTAGTGGATGATATTGGAGGAGCACATTTCTCTCTTTGTTTTGATGAAACTGTGAATGCAGCTTCAAAGAAAGAGCTTCAAACTGTAGTGGTCTGATTCCAAACAAATGATTATGACATGACATCTACAGACTTTCTTCATTGGTAAAGCCACTGCTAGTGATATTTACTCCAAGTTAAATGAAGCCTTGGATAATGCCCAGCTTTCTCGTTCAAAGCTATTGATGCTAGGTTGTGATGGACCCAATGTTAACAAAACTGTGGATCGCCTTATGAATGATTCTCTGATCCTGTTAGGAAAAAAAACAGTTGATTGATGTTGGCACATGTAACATACACATCATCCATAATGCATTCCAAAAAAGGATTACATACAAGACTTGGGTGAAAATGCTTCGGACATGATCTTGTTTCTCTATAATTTTTTTGATGGCCAAACATCTTGTTGGGAAGATTTTGAAAAAATACAATCAGATATGAAACTTCCGGGTCATCGGTTTATGAAACATGTTTCCTCTAGATGGCTGACATTAGAACCAGCTGGAGAGAGACTTTTAGAACAATGGTCAGCTGTTGAAAAATACTTTCTTCAGTTCATACCCCAGCACAAAAGCAAGTTGATGAGTTCTTTGAAATACAAGAATATTGTTAAACTATTAAAAGACAAAACTACCAAAGCAGAAATTATGTTTGCTTGTGCAAGTGCTCATACATGTTCAAGATTCACTGGTTTCCTTCAGAAGAGAGATCCTTTAATGCATCTAATCTATAATGAGCTCACAAACCTTGTCAGAACACTCATGAATTGGTTTTGTGTTAGTGCTACTCCATTGAGTCTGGAAGCATTTTGTGATAAGTATTACTTGCCATTGAAAAACATAGTGTTCGCCACTAGAGAAAGTGAACATCTAAAGAAGCTAAGCGCACAAGAAAGATGCTATATTTCCATGAAAGCTAGAAAGCACTATGTGTCTGCTTGTACACATATTTTGGAAAAGTCTTCTTTGGATAAACCTGTGTTGTGGTATCTTCGATGTTTGCATCCTGCAAAGAGGGTGAAAGAAGGATCATACAAAAACATAGTGAAATTAGCTGCAGTTCTTCCAATTGAGTACAGTGAACATGCACTAGTTGATGAATGGAAATTATTGACGTTAGAAGAAGAAAAATCAGGTAGTGACAAGAACCCAGTGGACGTTTACTGGAGTCAGTTTTTTGAGAAGACATATACCTCTGGAGAAAAGAAATATCCTACTGTTACAAAAATTGTGAAGGCTGCACTTGCACTTTCGCATGGCAATGCGGATGTAGAAAGGGGATTCTCATTGTCGGGGAACATCTTGAATGAAGGCACCGCAAATATGTGTGAAAGAACATTGGAAGCTTATTTGACTGTAAGAGATGCTGTGGTGAATGTGTTTGAGGGGAAGGCACACTTTGTAATTATCACTCAGGAACTTCTTCAATTGGCATGCACAGCTCATGTCAGATACAAGCAGTACTGTGAAGATGAGAAGAGAGTGGCTGAGGAAAAACTGAGGAAACAAGAAGAACAGGAAAAAGAAAAATTGTTGCAAGCAAGTATGAAGAGTAAGTTTGAAAAAGGAAGAGTAAATATTGAACACGGTGAACAGGCACTGAAAAAAATGAAAGAGGAAGAAAAGGAGAAAAGATTGACTGTTGACAGATTACTGGATGATGCAAACAAGTGCTTAAAAGAAGCAATAAATAAAAAGGACTTGGTGGGAATTAGTGTTACCTAAGCAATGTTGGAGAGTGCTACGAAAGTTAGGGAACAAGAAGTGAAGAAAATTAAAGACCGAAAAGGTACAGAAAACAGTTGATAAGCGAAAAAGCAGTGTTATAACATTTTTTCCAAAGAAGCAAAAACAAAGTGAGACTTAATGACCTAATTTTGTAAAGAATACTAGATGATTTTCCACATTACATTTAAAAATTCAAAGTTGTAAACATTTTGTTTGTATTATTCTGAAAATGGTACTGTACAGCTGCACTTTAAAGCTTTTTCTAGTTTTAGGTATATTTGTGCTGAATAGGAGCATGTCAGTGTTATTATAATAAAGTGCAATGATTTTCCTGTTTATTTATTATTATTATTATATGTAATTTTGTAATAGTTTTATATGTTGATTACAATTAAAACAATAAATAGGTGTGAGTTGGCTGGCTATGGGGATGGTGGAGGCCAGATTAAAAAAAAATGCTTTTGACCCTTCTTTCCTAATGAGAAATATGAGTCAGTATTTAGTCTGGTTTTTTTTTTTTTTTTTTTTTGTTTTTTTTATGTCCAAATCAGTAAAGTCAGTTTTTGTAATCAAAATGATCAGTAATTTTAGTCTTAGGTTTAGTTTCCATTGCTGCAATATAGGTAAAAGAAATTACAGAGATGTGTTGGCAATTGAGTGTGACAGGTATCCTATATAAAGCTGCCTAGTTGGTCATTGCTTAGCACTGGGAATCCTACGAAACAGTTGATTGTGGACATAATGACCCCAAAAAAATCAGTGTTGTTTTTGAGAAAAATGTTGGGAATCAACACTTCCTATTTAGGAATTTTTTTTTTTAAATTGTAGGACGAGATGTAAGTTGTTTTAAAAGTGAAATGGAGTTTATGGCACCATTTAAAGGCACATTATGTGATTTAATTTGCAGTAGTGTTGCATTACACTAACCTCACCTGCCTAAGAAAAGGCTTTTTTCTTCAGTGGTGAATTGCATTGTTTTTAAATCAATTTTGTGGTTTCTCAGTCGTGTTAGGTTGTATGGATTTGGTGTACCATAATTTCCATCAGGTAATTGTTGGATTATCTGTTAAAAAAAGTTTTAAATTTAGGCTCTATTATAAAAGTTATAAATGTAGGTCCAAAAAGAAACTTTCCAGGCAAAAGGTACCAATAATATAGTGGCTCCTAGATAGAGAATGGATAAGTTACAGAAGTATGATTTGCCTGCCTGTAATAAAGAGAAACTGAGAAAAAGGTTAAGGCAAAACAGGTTGTGGTCAAGTAGTGTAAATGGATTATTGAGTACATGATTTGCATGTAGATAAAGCAGTAACAAAATTAGTGCATAGAGAAACCCATAAAAATTTTCAGAAAGTTATTTCTAAATCTGTCTTCCATCTGTAATCCAATTTTACTGTGATATGAAGTTTTCTGTTGCTTGTTTTTAATCTATAATATTAGGTGCTTGAATTAATTCCCACAGTTGCCCCATACAGCACAGCAGTGGTGCGCTGTGACCTCCCTTGCGCACGCACGTACGGTTCGTAGTCTGGGCGAAGCAGTGTGTGGCACACGATTGGAGGGCGCAGAACACGAGTTTGTATCGCATTCACGATGTCCAGTTTCGTACCAAAAAAGGAGCATTTGCAGGAAGCATTACTCTTCTGCTTTCATCTCAAGAAATCTGGAGGGGAAAGTCATCGTTTGCTAGTGCAGCCCTATGGGGAACATGCCCTATCGAAAACGACATGCAGAGAGTGGTTCCGACGCTTCAAGGCCAACGATTATGGCGTGAAGGACAAAGAGCGCCCTGGGCAGCCGAAAAAGTTCGAAGATAGTGCATTGGACGAAGATTCATGTCATACATTTCACGAGTTGTCTGAAACACTATGGGTCGATGAGTCAACGCTTAGCAAACGTTTAAAGGCAATGGGAATGATCCAGAAGCTCGGAAACTGGATCCCACATGCATTGCAGGAAAGCGACATCACCAAACGTGAAACCATGTGTGAATTGCTGCTGCAACGACACAAACGAAAGTCATTTTTGCATTGAATAGTGACTGGCGATGAAAAATGGATTCGTTATTTCAATCCTAAGTGCAAGAAATCATGGGTTCGTCCCGGCGAACCATCAACCTCCACGCCTAAACCAGACATCCATGGCAGGAAGGTGATGCTGTGCATATGGTGGGATCAAGTCAGTGTTGTGTATTCTGATGCTGAACGGTACCGGCATCAATCACTCGATGTGAGATGTGAACTCACAGAGAAACGGCTACAATATGCCAAAAGACATGACAAGGTTATTCTTCTCCACAACAACGCAAGACCTCATGTCGCCAAATCCGTGAAGGAACTCTTGGAAGCACTTGGTTGGGATGTCTTACCCCACCCGCCTTATTCCCCAGACATTGCTCCCTCAGACTTCCATTTGTTCCGGTCACTACAACATGGCCTGTCGGAACAGCACTTCCTTTCTGTTGCGAATATCCAAAAATGGCTCAATGAATGGTTCGCCTCGAAAGAACCTGCATTTTCCTACCGCGGAATCCATTTGTTACTCCAACGATGGGAAAGGGTTGTAGCTGCCAATGGACACTACTTTGAGTAGACTATCCTGTACCATTCTGTGGCAACACGCAGGTGTTTGTGTGGCAAAAAACAGCGGGAATTAATTCAAGCACCTAATAGTTGAAATAGCAGTTGAAAGACTTGCCACTTATTAAGAATACATAATCACCAAGATTGAGCACCTATTGTTATGTTTGTTAGACTAGTGCATCACTTCATATCTTGGCTCAATATGAAGACCCCCCCCCCTTCCACCACCACCAAAAATGCAGCATGTTATATTCAGAATTGAGTAAAGAAAAAGAAAGGAAACTGGTAGTCCTGTGTGATTTGTATAAATACATACTATACAGTATGTAAAGCATGCTATGCCAGACTGTATTATTCCATATATTCTCCATTATGTGGTTTAAGTACTAGATGAGACATTAGAATAATTCTTTATGATGACATATCACGCTTCAGTTATGTAAAAATTACAAGTGTTGGGACGACGTTTTGGTAGCGACTTCTACCTTCATCATCCATGGAATGAAACACGGGATATTAGCATCAGTTATTGCCGTACGTTTTGGTAGACTTCTATCTTCATCATTCCATGGCTGATTAAGGCAGAAGTTGCTACTGAAACGTCGTCCCAACACTTGTAATTTTTAAACTGAAGTGTGATAGGTTGTCATCAAGAATTATTCAAATGTTTTGTGTGTTACGTGTCTCACTGCCAATTATTCTCACTATGAGTACTAGATGAGATTGGTGTGTTAGTTTTTAAGTTCTAATTTTCTTTCTTGCATGAGGTTAACTGCTGTAAATTATGGGTTGACTCATATGGACCCTTCCTGACCTTATTACAAATTTTTCCTGGCCTTCAGTGTTCATGAACATCATTGAAAAGGGAGTTGAGAATATTGTGGCACATTAATCTTCTATTTCAGGGAGCCACTTCAGTTGTGTACTTATCTGAACAAGGCATTAAAAGACCAAGCTAATTATAGGAGAGTTAAATTAAGGAATGTTGAAAGAAAAAAATAAAGAGGTCAAGTTGTGTGCCAAGATTGCTACAAATGGAGTCTTTTGATGCAAAACATGAATTAAATGATGTTTATAAAGAGCTAACCTCTAAATTTCAGAGAACAGCTTAATGGTATATATGTATGTATGAAATAATATGTGGCACAGTTTCATTTATTTAACAAGAATAAAATTAAACATGAAATTGTGATTTGTATCCATAAAAAATTAGAGCAGTAGGTTCCTTCTTCAAAAGTAGATAAGTATATTTCATTGAGTTCATGTCTCAGTGGTTACCAGTCTCACAATCTGGTTGTTGCTTCATTATGCACAAATGCATTTCACATCACCATTGTGGGCTTGTATGACCACTCATTGCAGGCATCATCAACAATTATAAATACACTGCTGGATGAAGGTCTCCCCAAGTTTCTTCTACAATGGTCTATCTTGCACCAGTCTTCTTCACGTGACTCCTGCATGTTTTCGAATTTCATCCACCCATTTCCCATGTGGTCTTCTTCTGGATCTTTTCCTATCCCTTGGAATCCAGTCTAGAACTTCTGTTGTCCATCGGTGGTTCTTTCTTCTGGCAACATGTCCAGCCCATTGCCATTTCAAGGATTTTACTCTTATCATGATGTCTTCCACTCTTGTCATTTTCCTTATCCATGAGTTCATCTTATCTTTCCTGATTACACCAAGCATGCATCTTTCAGTTGTCTGCAGTCTTTGTGCATCTTTTTTGGTTAAGGTCCAGATCCCCCCCTCTCTCTCTCTCTCTCTCTCTCTCTCTCTCTCTCTCTCTCTCTCTCCCTCTCTCTCTCTCTCCCCCTCTCTCTCCCCCTCTCTCTCTCTCTCTCAGTCCCTCTGTTTCAGTTTCTCTCTTTCTCAAAGATTAATTTCTCTCAAACCCGGTCTCTCTCACTCTCCCCCACTGTTTCAGTCACTCTCTCAAAGATTAATTTCTCACTTTCAGTCCATGTCTCTCTCACTCTCCCCCTCTGTTTCAGTCTCTTTCTTTCAGTCACTGTCTCTCTCTCTTTCTCTTTCTCTTTTACACTCCGTGTCTCTCTCACTCTCCCCCTGTTTCAGTCTCTCTTTCTCTCTCTCTCTCTCTCTCTCTCTCTCTCTTTCAGTCCCTGTCTCTCTCACTCTCCCCCTCTGTTTCAGTCTCTCTTTCAGTCCCTATCTCACTCACTCTCCCCTTCTGTTTCAGTCTCTCTCTTTCCATCCCTGCCTCTCTCTCTCTCCCTTCTCTGTTTATCTCTCTTGCTCTCTCAGAGAATAATTCCTCTCTCTACAAAGATTAATTCTTCTCTCTTTCTCTCAAAGATTAATTTTTTTCTCTATCTCTCTTGAAGATTAATTCTTCTCTCTTTCTCTCAAAGATTAATTTTTCTCTATCTCTCTTGAAGATTAATTCTTCTCTCTCTCTCTCTCTCTCTCAAAGATTAATTTTTTTCTCTATCTCTCTTGAAGATTAATTCTTCTCTCTCTCTCTCTCTCTCTCTCCCTCTCTCTCAAAGATTAATTTTTTCTCTATCTCTCTTGAAGATTAATTCTTCTCTGTCTCTCTCTCTCTCAAAGATTAATTCCTCTCTCTTTCTCAAAGATTAATGATATCATTCTCTCCTAGATTAATTCCTCTCTCTCAAAGATTAATTCCTCTTTCTTTCAAAGATTAATTCCTCTTTTTCTCTCTCTCTCAAAGCTATTAATTCTTCTCTCTATCTGAGATTAATTCCTCTCTCTCTCTCTTGCAAATATTAATTCCTTTCTCTCTCTCAAATATTAATTCCTTTCTCTCTCTCAAATATTAATTCCTTTTTCTCTCTCTCTTAAAGCTATTAATTCTTCTCTCTCTCTCTCAAAGCTATTAATTCTTCTTTCTCTCTCAAAGATTAATTCCTTTCTCTCTCAAAGATTAATTCCTTTCTCTCTCTCTCTCTCTCTCTCTCTCTCTAATCTATTAATTCTTCTTTCTCTTGCAGAGATTAATTCCTCTCTCTCCAAGATTAATTCTTCTCTCTTCCAAAAATTAGTTTCTCTCTCTCTCTCTCAAAGATTAATTCCTTTCTCTCTCTCTCTGTCAAAGATTAATTCCTCTCTCTGTCAAAGATTAATTCTCTCTCTCAGAGATTAATTCTCTCTCTCTCTCAGAGATTAATTCCTTTCTCTTTCTGAAAGATTAATTATTCTCTCTCTGTCAAAGATTAATTTCTCTCTCTCTCAATGATTACTTCCTCTCTCTCTCTCTCTAAGATTAATTCCTCTGTCTCTCTCAAAGATTAATTCCTCTGTCTCTCTCAAATATTAATTCCTCTGTCTCTCTCAAATAATAATTCCTCTGTCTCTCTCAAAGATTAATTCCTCTCTCTCTCGAAGATTACTTCCTCTCTCTGTCAAAGATTTCTCTCTCTCTCTCTCTACGATTAGTTCCTCTGTCTCTCTCAAAGATTAATTCCTCTTTCTCTCTCTCTGTCTCAATGATTACTTCCTCTCTAAAATTAATTCCTCTGTGTTTCTCAAAGTTTAATTCCTCTCTCTCTCTCTCTCTCTCTCTGTCTCAATGATTACTTCCTCTCTAAAATTAATTCCTCTGTGTTTCTCAAAGTTTAATTCCTCTCTCTCTCTCTCTCTCAAAGATTAATTCTCTCTCTCTCTCTCTAAGATTACTTCCCCTCTCTCTCTCTCTCTCTCTCTCTCTCTCTCTCTCTCTCTCTCTCTCTCTCTCAAAGATTAATTCCCCTCTCTCTCTCTAAGATTACTTCCTCTCTCTCTCTCTCAAAGATTAATTCCTCTCTCTCTAAGATTACTTCCTCTCTCTCTCTCTCAAAGATTAATTCTCTCTCTCTCTCTAAGATTACTTCCTCTCTCTCTCTCTCAAAGATTAATTCCTCTCTCTCTAAGATTACTTCCTCTCCCTCTCTCTCTCTAAGATTACTTTCTCTCTCTCTCTCAAAGATTAATTCCTCTCTCTCTCTCTCAGATTAATTCCTCTGTCTCTCTCTTAAAGATTAATTCCTCTGTCTTTGTCAAAGATTAATTCACCTCTCTCTCAAAGATTACTTCCTCTGTCTCTCTCAAAGATTAATTCATCTTCTTCTCTCTCTCTCTCAAAGATTACTTCCTCTCTCTCTCTCTCAAAGATCAATTCCTCTGCTTCTCTCTCTCTCTCTCTCTCTCTCTTTCTCTCTCTCTCTGTCAAAGATTAATTCTCTCTCTCTCTCTCTCTCTCTCTATCTCTCTCTCTCTAAGATTAATTCCTCTCTCTCTCTCTCTCTCTCAAAGATTAATTCTTCTCTCTCTGTCAAAGATTAATTTCTCTCTCTTTCTCTCAATGATTACTTCCCCTCTCTCTCTCTCTCTAAGATTAATTCCTCTGTCTCTCTTTCAATGATTACTTCCTTTCTCTCTCTCAAAGATTAATTCTTCTCTCTCTGTCAAAGATTAATTTCTCTCTCTCTCAATGATTACTTCCTCTCTCTCTCTCTCTCTCTCTCTCTCTCTCTCTCTCTCTAAGATTAATTCCTCTGTCTCTCCCTCAATGATTACTTCCTCTCTCTAAGATTAATTCCTCTGTCTCTCTTTCTCTCAATGATTACTTCCTCTCTCTCACTCTAAGATTAATTCCTCTTTTCTCTCAAGGATTAATTCCTCTGTCTCTCTCGAAGATTAATTCCTCTCTTTCTCTCGAAGATTACTTCCTCTCTCTGTCAAAGATTTCTCTCTCTCTCAAAGATTACTTCCTCTCTCTGTCAAAGATTTCTCTCTCTCTCTCTCTAAGATTAATTCCTCTGTCTCTCTAAAAGATTAATTCCTCTCTCTCTCTCCCGAAGATTGCTTGCTCCCTTTGTCAAAGATTTCTCTCTCTCTCAAAGATTACTTCCTGTCTCTGTCAAAGATTTCTCTCTCTCTCTCTCTCTCTCTCTCTCAATGATTACTTCCTCTCTCTAAGATTAATTTCCTATCCTTCTCAAAGATTAATTCCTCTGTCCTTCTCAAAGACTATTTCCTCTCTCTCTCTGAAAGATTAATTCCGCTCTCTCTCTCGCTCTCAAAGACTATTTCCTCTCTCTCTCTGAAAGATTAATTCCGCTCTCTCTCTCGCTCTCAAAGATCAATACCTCTCTCTCTCTGAAAGATTAATTCCGCTCTCTCTCTCGCTCTCAAAGATTAATACCTCTCTCTCTCTCTCTCAAAAATTAATTCCTCTCTCTCTCTCTCAAAGATTACTTCCCCCCTCTCTCTCTCTCAAAGATTAGTTCCTCTCTCTCAAATATTAGTTCCTCTCTTTCTGTAAGATTACTTCCTCTCTCTCCTTCTCTCTCTCAAAGATTAATTCCTCTGTCTCTCTCTCAAAGATTAATTCCTCTGTCTCTCTCTTGCAAAGATTAATTCCTTTCTCTCTCAAATATTAATTCCTTCTCTCTCTCAAAGATTAATTCCTCTGTCTCTCTCTCTCAAAGCTATTAATTCCTCTGTCTCTCTCTTGCAAAGCTATTAATTCCTTTCTCTCTCAAATATTAATTCCTTTCTCTCTCTCTCTCAAAGATTAATTCCTTCTCTCTCTCTCTCTCTCTCTCTCTCTCTCTCTCTCAAATCTATTAATTCTTCTTTCTCTTGCAGAGATTAATTCCTCTCTCTCCAAGATTAATTCTTCTCTCTTCCAAAAATTAGTTTCTCTCTCTCTCTTTCAAAGATTAATTCTCCTCTCTCTCAAAGATTAATTCCTTTCTCTCTCTCTCTCTGTCAAAGATTAATTCCTCTCTCTGTCAAAGATTAATTCTCTCTCTCAGAGATTAATTCTCTCTCTCTCTCTCTCAGAGTTTAATTCCTTTCTCTCTCTCAAAGATTAATTATTCTCTCTCTGTCAAAGATTAATTTCTCTCTCTCTCAATGATTACTTCCTCTCTCTCTCTCTCTCTCTCTCTCTCTAAGATTAATTGCTCTGTCTCTCTCAAAGATTAATTCCTCTGTCTCTCTCAAATATTAATTCCTCTGTCTCTCTCAAATATTAATTCCTCTGTCTCTCTCAAAGATTAATTACTCTCTCTCTCTCTCTCTCTCGAAGATTACTTCCTCTCTCTGTCAAAGATTTCTCTCTCTCTCTAAGATTAGTTCCTCTGTCTCTCTCAAAGATTAATTCCTCTTTCTCTCTCTCTGTCTCAATGATTACTTCCTCTCTAAAATTAATTCCTCTGTGTTTCTCAAAGTTTAATTCCTCTCTCTCTCTAAGATTAGTTCCTCTGTCTCTCTCAAAGATTAATTCCTCTTTCTCTCTCTCTGTCTCAATGATTACTTCCTCTCTAAAATTAATTCCTCTGTGTTTCTCAAAGTTTAATTCCTCTCTCTCTCTCTCTCAAAGATTAATTCTCTCTCTCTCTCTAAGATTACTTCCTCTCTCTCTCTCTCTCTCTCTCTCTCTCTCTCTCTCTCAAAGATTAATTCCCCTCTCTCTCTCTAAGATTACTTCCTCTCTCTCTCTCTCAAAGATTAATTCCTCTCTCTAAGATTACTTCTCTCTCTCTCTCTCTCTCTCTCTCTAAGATTAATTCCTCTCTCTCTAAGATTACTTCCTCTCTCTCTAAGATTACTTCCTCTCTCTCTCTCTCAAAGATTAATTCCTCTCTCTCTCTCTCTCCGTCTCTCAGATTAATTCCTCTGTCTCTCTCTTAAAGATTAATTCCTCTGTCTCTGTCAAAGATTAATTCATCTCTCTCTCAAAGATTACTTCCTCTGTCTCTCTCAAAGATTAATTCATCTTCTCTCTCTCTCAAAGATTACTTCCTCTCTCTCTCTCAAAGATCAATCCTCTGCTTCTCTCTCTCTCTTTCTCTCTCTCTGTCAAAGACTAATTCTCTCTCTCTCTCTCTCTCTCTCTCTAAGATTAATTCCTCTCTCTCTCTCTCTCAAAGATTAATTCTTCTCTCTCTGTCAAAGATTAATTTCTCTCTCTTTCTCTCAATGATTACTTCCCCCTCTCTCTCTCTCTAAGATTAATTCCTCTGTCTCTCTTTCAATGATTACTTCCTTTCTCTCTCTCAAAGATTAATTCTTCTCTCTCTGTCAAAGATTAATTTCTCTTTCTCTCAATGATTACTTCCTCTCTCTCACTCTAAGATTAATTCCTCTTTTCTCTCAAGGATTAATTCCTCTGTCTCTCTCGAAGATTAATTCCTCTCTTTCTCTCGAAGATTACTTCCTCTCTCTGTCAAAGATTTCTCTCTCTCTCTAAGATTAATTCCTCTGTCTCTCTCAAAGATTAATTCGTCTCTCTCTCCCGAAGATTGCTTCCTCCCTCTGTCAAAGATTTCTCTCTCTCTCAAAGATTACTTCCTGTCTCTGTCAAAGATTTCTCTCTCTCTCTCTCTCTCTCTCTCTCAATGATTACTTCCTCTCTCTAAGATTAATTTCCTATCTTTCTCAAAGATTAATTCCTCTGTCCTTCTCAAAGATTATTTCCTCTCTCTCTCTGAAAGATTAATTCCGCTCTCTCTCTCGCTCTCAAAGATTAATACCTCTCTCTCTCTCAAAAATTAATTCATCTCTCTCTCTCAAAGATTACTTCCTCTCTCTCTCTCTCTCTCAAAGATTACTTCCTCTCTCTCTCTCAAAGATTAATTCCTCTGCTTCTCTCTCTCTCTCAAAGATTAATTCCTCTGTCTCGCTCAAAGATTAATTCCTCTGCTTCTCTCTCTCTCTCTCTCTCTCTCTCTCTCTCTCAAAGATTACTTCCTCTCTCTCTCTCAGAGATCAATTCCTCTGCTTCTCTCTCTCTCAAAGATTACTTCCTCTCTATCTCTCTCTCTCTCAAAGATCAATTCCTCTGCTTCTCTCTCTCTCTCAAAGATTACTTCCTCTCTCTCTCTCTCTAAGATTACTTCCTCTCTCTCTCTCTCAAAGATTAATTCCTCTCTCTCTCTGTCAAAGATTAATTCCTCTCTCTCTGTCAAAGATTAATTCCTCTCTCTCTCTCTGTCAAAGATTAATTCTCTCTCTCTCAAAGATTAATTCTTCTCTCTCTGTCAAAGATTAATTTCTCTCTCTTTCTCTCAATGATTACTTCCTCTCTCTCTCTCTAAGATTAATTCCTCTGTCTCTCCCTCAATGATTACTTCCTCTCTCTCACTCTAAGATTAATTCCTCTTTTCTCTCAAGGATTACTTCCTCTCTCTCTAAGATTAATTCCTCTGTCTCTCTCAAAGATTAATTGTTCTCTTTCTCTCGAAGATTACTTCCTCTCTCTGTCAAAGATTTCTCTCTCTCTCAAAGATTACTTCCTCTCTGGCAAAGATTTCTATTTCTCTCTAAGATTAATTCCTCTGTCTCTCTCTAAGATTAATTCCTCTCTCTCTCCCGAAGATTGCTTCCTCTCTCTGTCAAAGATTTCTCTCTCTCTCTAAGATTGCTTCCTCTCTCTCTCCCGAAGATTGCTTCCTCTCTCTGTCAAAAATTTCTCTCTCAAAGATTACTTCCTGTCTCTGTCAAAGATTTTCTCTCTCTCTCTCTCTCTCTCAATGATTACTTCCTCTCTCTAAGATTAATTCCTCTGTCCTCAAAGATTAATTCCGCTCTCTCTCGCTCTCAAAGATTAATTCCTCTCTCTCTGAAAGATTAATTCCGCTCTCTCTCGCTCTCAAAGATTAATACCTCTCTTTCTCTCAAAGATTAATTCCTCTCTCTCTCAAAGATTACTTCTCTCTCTCTCTCTCAAAGATTACTTCCTCTCTCTCTCTCTCTCTCTCTCTCAAAGATTACTTCCTCTCTCTCTCTCTCTCAAATATTAGTTCCTCTCTGTAAGATTACTTCCTCTCTCTCAAAGATTAATTCCATTCCCTCTCAAAGATTAATTCCTCTCTCTCTCTCAGATTAATTCCTCTGTCTCTCTCAAAGATTAATTTCTCTGTTTCTCTCCCTCAAAGATTAATTCCTCTCTCTCTCTCAGATTAACTCCTCTGTCTCTCTCAAAGATTAATATCTCTGTTTTTCTCTCAAAGATTAATTCCTCTGTTTCTCTCAAAGATTAATTCCTCTGTTTCTCTCAAAGATTAATTCCTCTCTCTTTCTCTCTCTCAAAGATTAATTCCTCTGTCTCTCTTTCTTTCTCTCTCAAAGATTAATTCCTCTCTCTGTCTCTCTTTCTTTCTCTCTCAAAGATTAATTCCTCTCTCTTTCTCTCTTTCTCTCAAAGATTAGTTCCTCTCTCTCAAATATTAGTTCCTCTCTCTCTGTAAGATTACTTCCTCTCTCTCTCTCTCTCAAAGATTAATTCCATTCTCTCTCAAAGATTAATTCCTCTCTCTCTCAGATTAATTCCTCTGTCTCTCTCAAAGATTAATTTCTCTGTTTCTCTCTCAAAGATTAATTCCTCTGTTTCTCTCAAAGATTAATTCTCTCTCTCTCAAAGATTAATTCCTCTCTCTTTCTCTCTCTCAAAGATTAATTCCTCTCTCTTTCTCTCTCTCAAAGATTAATTCCTCTCTCTTTCTCTCTCTGTCTCTCTCAAAGATTAATTTCTCTCTCTGTCTCTATTTCTCTCTCTCTCTCTAAGATTAATTCCTCTGTTTCTCTCAAAGATTAATTCCTGTCTCTCTCTCTCTCTAAGATTAATTCTTCTATCTCTCTCTCTCTAAGATTGATTCCTCTCTCTGTCTGTCTGTCTGTCTCTCTCTCTCTCTAAGATTAATTCCTCTCTGTCTCTCTCTCACTAAGATTAATTCCTGTCTCTCTCTCTAAGATTAATTCCTCTCTCTGTCTCTCTCTCACTAAGATTAATTCCTGTCTCTCTCTCTCTCACTAAGATTAATTCCTGTCTCTCTCTCTCTAAGATTAATTCCTCTCTCTCTCACTAAGATTAATTCCTGTCTTTCTCTCTCTAAGATTAATTCCTCTCTATCTCTCTCTCACTAAGATTAATTCCTGTCTCTCTCTCTCTAAGATTAATTCCTCTCTATCTCTCTCTCACTAAGATTAATTCCTCTGTTTCTCTCAAAGATTAATTCCTGTCTCTGTCTTTCTCTCTCTCTCTCTAAGATTAATTCCTCTCTCTCGCTATCAAAGATTAATTCCTGTGTCTTCTCTCTTTCAAAGATTAATTCCTCTGTCTCTCTTTCTCTCAATGATTACTTCCTCTCTCTCACTCTAAGATTAATTCCTCTTTTCTCTCAAGGATTACTTCCTCTCTCTCTAAGATTAATTCCTCTGTCTCTCTCAAAGATTAATTGCTCTCTTTCTCTCGAAGATTACTTCCTCTCTCTGTCAAAGATTTCTCTCTCTCTCAAAGATTACTTCCTCTCTCTGTCAAAGATTTCTCTCTCTCTCTAAGATTAATTCCTCTGTCTCTCTCAAAGATTACTTCCTCTCTCTGTCAAAGATTTCTCTCTCTCTCTCTAAGATTAATTCCTCTGTCTCTCTCTAAGATTAATTCCTCTGTCTCTCTCTAAGATTAATTCCTCTGTCTCTCTCAAAGATTAATTAATCTCTCTCTCCCGAAGATTGCTTCCTCTCTCTGTCAAAAATTTCTCTCTCAAAGAGTACTTCCTGTCTCTGTCAAAGATTTCTCTCTCTCTCTCTCTCTCTCTCTCAATTATTACTCTCTCTCTCAAAGATTAATTCCTCTTTCTCTCTCTCTGTCTCAATGATTACTTCCTCTCTAAAATTAATTCCTCTGTGTTTCTCAAAGTTTAATTCCTCTCTCTCTCTAAGATTAGTTCCTCTGTCTCTCTCAAAGATTAATTCCTCTTTCTCTCTCTCTGTCTCAATGATTACTTCCTCTCTAAAATTAATTCCTCTGTGTTTCTCAAAGTTTAATTCCTCTCTCTCTCTCTCTCTCTCTCTCTCTCAAAGATTAATTCCTCTCTCTCTCTCTAAGATTACTTTCTCTCTCTCTCTCTCTCTCTCTCTCTCAAAGATTAATTCCTCTCTCTCTCTCTAAGATTACTTCCTCTCTCTCTCTCAAAGATTAATTCCTCTCTCTAAGATTACTTCCTCTCTCTCTCTCTCTCTCTCTCTAAGATTAATTCCTCTCTCTCTAAGATTACTTCCTCTCTCTCTAAGATTACTTCCTCTCTCTCTCTCTCAAAGATTAATTCCTCTCTCTCTCTGTCTCTCAGATTAATTCCTCTGTCTCTCTCTTAAAGATTAATTCCTCTGTCTCTGTCAAAGATTAATTCATCTCTCTCTCAAAGATTACTTCCTCTGTCTCTCTCAAAGATTAATTCATCTTCTCTCTCTCTCTCAAAGATTACTTCCTCTCTCTCTCTCAAAGATCAATCCTCTGCTTCTCTCTCTCTCTTTCTCTCTCTCTGTCAAAGACTAATTCTCTCTCTCTCTCTCTCTCTCTCTCTCTCTCTCTAAGATTAATTCCTCTCTCTCTCTCTCTCTCAAAGATTAATTCTTCTCTCTCTGTCAAAGATTAATTTCTCTCTCTTTCTCTCAATGATTACTTCCCCCTCTCTCTCTCTCTAAGATTAATTCCTCTGTCTCTCTTTCAATGATTACTTCCTTTCTCTCTCTCAAAGATTAATTCTTCTCTCTCTGTCAAAGATTAATTTCTCTTTCTCTCAATGATTACTTCCTCTCTCTCACTCTAAGATTAATTCCTCTTTTCTCTCAAGGATTAATTCCTCTGTCTCTCTCGAAGATTAATTCCTCTCTTTCTCTCGAAGATTACTTCCTCTCTCTGTCAAAGATTTCTCTCTCTCTCAAAGATTACTTCCTCTCTCTGTCAAAGATTTCTCTCTCTCTCAAAGATTAATTCCTCTCTCTCTCCCGAAGATTGCTTCCTCCCTCTGTCAAAGATTTCTCTCTCTCTCAAAGATTACTTCCTGTCTCTGTCAAAGATTTCTCTCTCTCTCTCTCTCTCTCTCTCTCTCTCTCTCAATGATTACTTCCTCTCTCTAAGATTAATTTCCTATCTTTCTCAAAGATTAATTCCTCTGTCCTTCTCAAAGATTATTTCCTCTCTCTCTCTAAAAGATTAATTCCGCTCTCTCTCGCTCTCAAAGATTAATACCTCTCTCTCTCTCAAAAATTAATTCCTCTCTCTCTCTCAAAGATTACTTCCTCTCTCTCTCTCAAAGATTACTTCCTCTCTCTCTCTCAAAGATTAATTCCTCTGCTTCTCTCTCTCTCTCAAAGATTAATTCCTCTGTCTCTCTCAAAGATTAATTCCTCTGCTCTCTCTCTCTCTCTCTCTCAAAGATTACTTCCTCTCTCTCTCTCAGAGATCAATTCCTCTGCTTCTCTCTCTCTCAAAGATTAATTCCTCTGCTTCTCTCTCTCTCTCTCTCAAAGATTACTTCCTCTCTCTCTCTCAGAGATCAATTCCTCTGCTTCTCTCTCTCTCAAAGATTACTTCTCTCTCTCTCTCTCTCTCTCTCTCTCAAAGATCAATTCCTCTGCTCTCTCTCTCTCAAAGATTACTTCCTCTCTCTCTCTCTCTCAAAGATTAATTCCTCTCTTTCTCTCGAAGATTACTTCCTCTCTCTGTCAAAGATTTCTCTCTCTCTCTAAGATTAATTCCTCTGTCTCTCTCAAAGATTAATTCCTCTCTCTCTCCCGAAGATTGCTTCCTCCCTCTGTCAAAGATTTCTCTCTCTCTCAAAGATTACTTCCTGTCTCTGTCAAAGATTTCTCTCTCTCTCTCTCTCTCAATGATTACTTCCTCTCTCTAAGATTAATTTCCTATCTTTCTCAAAGATTAATTCCTCTGTCCTTCTCAAAGATTATTTCCTCTCTCTCTCTGAAAGATTAATTCCGCTCTCTCTCTCGCTCTCAAAGATTAATACCTCTCTCTCAAAAATTAATTCATCTCTCTCTCTCAAAGATTACTTCCTCTCTCTCTCTCTCTCTCAAAGATTAAAGATTACTCTGCTTCTCTCTCTCTCTCAAAGATTAATTCCTCTGCTTCTCTCTCTCTCTCAAAGATTAATTCCTCTGTCTCGCTCAAAGATTAATTCCTCTGCTTCTCTCTCTCTCTCTCTCTCTCAAAGGTTACTTCCTCTCTCTCTCTCAGAGATCAATTCCTCTGCTTCTCTCTCTCTCAAAGATTACTTCCTCTCTATCTCTCTCTCTCTCAAAGATCAATTCCTCTGCTTCTCTCTCTCTCTCAAAGATTACTTCCTCTCTCTCTCTCTCTAAGATTACTTCTCTCTCTCTCTCTCAAAGATTAATTCCTCTCTCTCTCTGTCAAAGATTAATTCCTCTCTCTCTGTCAAAGATTAATTCCTCTCTCTCTCTGTCAAAGATTAATTCTCTCTCTCTCAAAGATTAATTCTTCTCTCTCTGTCAAAGATTAATTTCTCTCTCTTTCTCTCAATGATTACTTCCTCTCTCTCTCTCTAAGATTAATTCCTCTGTCTCTCCCTCAATGATTACTTCCTCTCTCTCACTCTAAGATTAATTCCTCTTTTCTCTCAAGGATTACTTCCTCTCTCTCTAAGATTAATTCCTCTGTCTCTCTCAAAGATTAATTGTTCTCTTTCTCTCGAAGATTACTTCCTCTCTCTGTCAAAGATTTCTCTCTCTCTCAAAGATTACTTCCTCTCTGGCAAAGATTTCTATCTCTCTCTAAGATTAATTCCTCTGTCTCTCTCTAAGATTAATTCCTCTCTCTCTCCGAAGATTGCTTCCTCTCTCTGTCAAAGATTTCTCTCTCTCTCTAAGATTGCTTCCTCTCTCTCTCCCGAAGATTGCTTCCTCTCTCTGTCAAAAATTTCTCTCTCAAAGATTACTTCCTGTCTCTGTCAAAGATTTCTCTCTCTCTCTCTCTCTCTCAATGATTACTTCCTCTCTCTAAGATTAATTCCTATCTGTCCTCAAAGATTAATTCCGCTCTCTCTCGCTCTCAAAGATTAATTCCTCTCTCTCTGAAAGATTAATTCCGCTCTCTCTCGCTCTCAAAGATTAATACCTCTCTTTCTCTCAAAGATTAATTCCTCTCTCTCTCTCAAAGATTACTTCCTCTCTCTCTCTCTCTCAAAGATTACTTCCTCTCTCTCTCTCTCTCTCTCTCTCTCTCTCTCAAAGATTACTTCCTCTCTCTCTCTCTCTCTCAAATATTAGTTCCTCTCTGTAAGATTACTTCCTCTCTCTCAAAGATTAATTCCATTCCCTCTCAAAGATTAATTCCTCTCTCTCTCTCTCAGATTAATTCCTCTGTCTCTCTCAAAGATTAATTTCTCTGTTTCTCTCCCTCAAAGATTAATTCCTCTCTCTCTCTCAGATTAACTCCTCTGTCTCTCTCAAAGATTAATTTCTCTGTTTTTCTCTCAAAGATTAATTCCTCTGTTTCTCTCAAAGATTAATTCCTCTGTTTCTCTCAAAGATTAATTCCTCTCTCTTTCTCTCTCTCAAAGATTAATTCCTCTGTCTCTCTTTCTTTCTCTCTCAAAGATTAATTCCTCTCTCTGTCTCTCTTTCTCTCTCTCAAAGATTAATTCCTCTCTCTTCTCTCTTTCTCTCAAAGATTAGTTCCTCTCTCTCAAATATTAGTTCCTCTCTCTCTGTAAGATTACTTCCTCTCTCTCTCTCTCTCAAAGATTAATTCCATTCTCTCTCAAAGATTAATTCCTCTCTCTCTCTCAGATTAATTCCTCTGTCTCTCTCAAAGATTAATTTCTCTGTTTCTCTCTCAAAGATTAATTCCTCTGTTTCTCTCAAAGATTAATTCTCTCTCTCTCAAAGATTAATTCCTCTCTCTTTCTCTCTCTCAAAGATTAATTCCTCTCTCTTTCTCTCTCTCAAAGATTAATTCCTCTCTTTCTCTCTCTGTCTCTCTCAAAGATTAATTTCTCTCTCTGTCTCTATTTCTCTCTCTCTCTCTAAGATTAATTCCTCTGTTTCTCTCAAAGATTAATTCCTGTCTCTCTCTCTCTCTAAGATTAATTCTTCTATCTCTCTCTCTCTAAGATTGATTCCTCTCTCTGTCTGTCTGTCTGTCT